>QNUK01000055.1:145000-152500 GCA_013621035.1 Clarias magur | reverse complement strand
ACCTCAAAACATGTCCTTCCTGCAAGGTAATTTATCTCATAACGTATCCTCCCTGCAAAGCACTTTACCTCATAATGTATCCTCCCTAAATAATGCTTTACCTTATAACGTATCCTCCCTGCATAACGCTTTATTTTATAACATGTCCTCCCTGCATGGTGCTTTACCTCATAACATGTCCTCCTTGCAAGGTGCTGTACCTCATAACATGTCCTCCTTGCAAGGTGCTTTACCTCATAACATGTCCTCTTTGCAAGGTGCTTTACCTCAAAACGTGTCCTCCCTGCAAGGTGCTTTACCTCATAACATGTCCTCCCTGCAAGGTTCTTTACATCATAACATGTCCTCCTTGCAAGGTGCTCTACTTCATAACGTGTCCTCCCTGCAAGGTGCTTTACCTCATAACGTGTCCTCCCTGCAAGGTGCTTTACCTCACAATGTGTTCTCCTTCCTAGACGCTTTACTTCATAACGTGTCCTCCCTGCAAGATGCTTACTTGTAATTATCAATTTACTTATTAACTTGAAATGTATCTGCCCTACAAAGTACTGTACTCTACTGTATCCTTACTGTGTGCTCCATACAAAGAGATCTTCCTCTCAGTGTATCCTGTCTACAAAGTGCTCTTCCTCCCAATGAAGTGATTTAACTCATACTGTATTCTCCCTATAAAGCGCTTTACTTTAAAATTTATCTGCCCTGTAAAGTTTTAAATTCACTGGTCCTGCATAGTGCTTAAACTTGTAATGAATCTTTCCTACAAAGTGATTTACCACATAATGTATCCTCCTACAATGTGCTCTACCTCATAATGCATCCTCCCTATGTAGTGCATTACTTCATTCTGTATCGTCCCTACTAAAAGGCTTTACCTCAGAATGTATCCTCCCTACAAAGTTTTGAGTTCATTGTCCCTACAAAATGCTTTACCTCATAATGTATCCTCATACAAATTGCTTTACTTCGTAGTGTATTCGCCCTATTGATTTCCCTCATAATGTATTCTTACTAGAAAGTACTCTTCCTCATAATTTATCCTCCATTTAAAGTCCTTTAACTTGTAATGTATCCTCCCTACAAAGAGATCTTGCTCCTCCCTACAAAGGGTACATCCTCTGAATGTAACCTTCCTACAATGTGCTCTTTCTTATACTGTATCATTCCTATGAAGTGCTTTACCTCAGAATGTATAACTCCTGCAAGGTGTATTACCTCATAGTATCCTCCCTGCAAAGTTTGCTTTAACCCGAAATTTATCTTTCTTAGAAAGTGCTTTACCTCCCTACAGAAAGTTCTTTCTCATAATGAAGCCTCCCTACAAAGTGCTTTACCTAACCATGTAATTCCTCCCTACAGAAAGCTGTTTCTCATAATGAAGCCTGCCTACAAAGTGCTTTACCTCACCATGTATCCTCCCTACAAAGTGCTTTACATCACCATGTATCCTCCCTACAGAAAGCTCTTTCTCATAATGAAGCCTCCCTACAAAGTGCTTTATCTCACCATGTATCCTCCCTACAAAGTGCTTTACCTCACCATGTATCCTCCCTACAGAAAACTCTTTCTCATAATGAAGCCTCCCTACAAAGTGCTTTACCTCACCATGTACTGTAATCTCCCTACAGAAAGCTCTTTCTCATAATGAAGCCTCCCTACAAAGTGCTTTACCTCATCATGTATCCTTCCTACAAAGTGCTTTACCTCAACATGTATCCTCCCTACAAAGTGCTTTACCTCACCATGTATCCTCCCTACAGAAAACTCTTTCTCATAATGAAGCCTCCCTACAAAGTGCTTTACCTCACCATGTATCCTCCCTACAGAAAACTCTTTCTCATAATGAAGCCTCCCTACAAAGTGCTTTACCTCATCATGTATCCTCCCTACAAAGTGCTTTACCTCACCATGTATCCTCCCTACAGAAAGCTTTTTCTCATAATGAAGCCTCCCTACAAAGTGCTTTACCTCATCATGTATCCTCCCTACAAAGTGCTTTACCTCACCATGTATCCTACCTACCTTTTCTTGCATGTGTCCTTCCAAAGAGGTGGCTTATCTTATCCTCCCTGAAAATGTTCTTTCTCATAATAATTGCTTTGCATTACAGCCATAACTCTTTTACAAAAATAAAAGTATTTTCTCCTGACAATCTTCCCAACAAAGTGCATTTTCTCTTAGCATGATTTCTCAACAAAGTGGCTATTGCCAGTGTATCGTCTCTATGAATTACTCTCTCTCTCTCTCTCTCTCTCTCTCCCTATCGCTAATCCTCCATACGAAGTGCTTTTCATCGCAGTGCTCTTCTCATACACACACTTACAAAGCAAAGCAATCATCTTCGAGTATCCTTCCTATGGAGTGCTATTTATTTCTGTTTAAAAAGTGCATCCTTCACACTGAATCCGCTCTAAAAGTCGCTCGTTATGAGTTCTGCTTAAAGAGAAGGATTTAGTTTATAAAACTAACAGCTGTATAATGATGTAGACGTAGCATAAAAACACTTTACTTATTTAGAATAATTCAATTAATCCTAAAAAAAAAAAATCCTCATCTTAGTGTTATTCTTTGGACAACATTCTTTTTTTTTATTATTATTAATTAATCCTCACTGTGAAGTTCTGTGTCTCTTCCTGTACCCTCCTAGGACATCTTCACGCTCGGCGAAGCATTACACTCGGTTTTGTTTGACAGGTGAGCGCCGAGACGTCTGGGGAATAATTTTTTCTCTCTTTCCTTCGCCACAGAGAGAGAGAGAGAGAGAAAGAGAATGAAAATACGAAAGAGAATAAAAGAGGTAAAAGCACAGATGGAGGTCAGAATGATTTCCAGATAAGAGTGACACTCGACCTACGGTGACTACACAATCTGTCGACGGTCTCTAACCGCACCTGTTGACTTTTCTTTCTACAAACTCATCTTGTTGACTCCAAACACTCGACTTTATAACTTTCCAACTGTATAAATAGACTGTTGACTCTCTGTGAAAATTCATTCAAGATAAAATGCTTAATTAAATTTTTTATTTTTTTTAAAAGAGTCTCCAGACGAGTTCTATTAATGCGCTGTGCATATTTTGTTTTAGTTTATAAATAATGAAATTGAAATAACGCACTCTGTGGAGGATTCGACTCATTAACTGAGGTCAGGTCGAGATAAAACACGGCGCTTTTATGCACAGAAGAAGGAGGCGTGCAATGTGCAATGAAGCGTTTGTGTGTGTGTAGGATGTGTGGGTTGTGGCCTCATCAGTATCCACGAGTAGACATTCCTACTGCCCTTTTTTTTTTTTTTTTTTCCCTCTCTCGCATCTCGTATCTCATATCCTTCATACCGAAGAAAATCTCAACCCAAACGGACATTCGTTCACCTGCAGTGATGTCTTCGTTACCCACAATGCTGTTTGACTTCATGCAGATATTGTGGATTTTGCTCCAGCTTCATCTCTTCCTAAAGAGAGTGGTGCAGCGGCGCTTTAGTGCATCGCTCAGTCCAGCACTCTTTCCCATCAAACAGATCAAATTTCTCATTAATGTGACATTTTCCATGGGATATTCAAACAGGCCCGTGGTGTCGTGCTCGGAAACCGTATTAGCTGAGCGAAAAAGCATTATCGGTATTATCAGACTGTAAAAAAAAATAAGCAAGAATTATGAGATTATAGAGTGACAAAGCGACCGAAAATGTCTCTGGGGGTACAATTTTATTATCTGTATTTGCAGCAACAGGTTTAATAGGTTCGATTCCTGCCTCGGGTTTACAGTATGTGCATGGAGTTTGCATGTTCTCCCATGTGTTTCCTCCCACAGTGCAAAGACATCCAGATTAGGCTAACTGATGTTCCCAAATATTGTGTGGGTGTGTGTGTGCGTGTGTGCGTGTGTGCGTGTGTGTTTGTGTGGGTGGGTGTGTGTGTGTGTGTGTGTGTGTGTGTGTGTGTGTGTGTGTGTGTGTGTGTGTGTGTGTGTGTGTGTGTGTGTGTGTGCGTGTGTGTGTGCGTGTGTGTGTGTGCTGTGTGTGTGTGTGTGTGTGTGTTGTGTGTGTGTGTGTGCGTGTGTGCGTGTGTGTGTGTGTGTGTGTGTGTTTGTGTGGTGTGTGTGTGTGTGTGTGTGTGTGTAGTGTGTGTGTGCGTGTGGTGTGTGTGTTTGTGTGTGTGTGTGTGTGTGTGTGTGTGTGTGGGTGTGTGTGTGTGTGTGTGGGTGGGTGCACTGTAAAAAAATTAATGTAAATTTTACGGTAAAAAACTGGCAGCTGTGGTTGTCAGATTTTTACCGTAAAAAATAAGTTATTGCACTGTAAAAAAAATAAAGCGTAAATTTTACAGTAAAAATACGGCAGCTGTGGTTGCCAGAAGTTTACCGTCAAAAATATCGTCGCAATGTTTTTATGGATAAAAATTTTTTTTTTTTTTTTTCAAACCCGGCTAGGAATCGAACCCAGACCCTGGCGGTGCAAGGCAACAGCACAAATGTTGTCGTGCGGGAGACGCGGGGAAACTAAGGAAGTCCAACAACGACAATAATTGTACAGCAAACACAGTAGTGTAGCACCGTTGCTTTGCACCAACAGGGTCTGGGTTCGATTCCTGGCCAGGCTCGAAAAAAAAAGAAACAATCAAAATCCATAGAAATATACAGTATAAGTGTAATCCTGTACAACCAAAACTGTTGCTACCTTTTTTTTACAGTAAACTTCTGGCAACCACAGCTGCCGTTTTTTTTACAGTGAAATTTACAATTTATTTTTTTACAGTGTGTGCGTGTGTGTGTGTGTGTGTGTGTGTGTGTGTGTGTGTGTGTGCGTGTGTGTGCGTGTGTTGGCATCTCCTGTGTAGGGTCTCCTGGGATAGGCTCAAAAAAGGACCTGGTGCAACAGTGTGTGGTTCTGCAGGATGCTGAGTAAAACCTAGTAGCTAATTTGAGACTAAATGGACCGCAAAGCACGGTCACACCTGTACCTGGTCACACCTCAATACTGACTTTGTTTCATCAATTACTGTTGTGCTTTAAGGATTTTTTTTTATTTACTTGTGCATAAGTACTGTACATCTGTAAATCAGTAGTGAAGCTTGGTGGTGGGAGCCTTCGTTAAAAGTTAACATACTGTTGAAGGGGGCAAATACTTACACACGGCACTGTAGAGATGGAACTGAATTCTTTGGGGACAGCATCAGTGAAAGCTGTTGTACAATAAATTGTGCATACAGTATGCAGCAAGAATATCTCTCTGTCAATCTGTCAGTCTCTGTCTCTGTCTCTGTCTCTCTCTCTCTCTCTCTCTCTGTCTCTCTTTCCCTGTCTCTCTCTCTGTCTCTCTCTCTGTCTCCTTTGTTATAGTCTATGTGGGGACTTGATGGTTGACAGGATTGTAAAAGCTGCCATCCGTAAAGAAAGAAACCAGAGAGAAGCTTACAATTCCGCCTGCTGACAGCGCAATGGGAGCTTGTGCGTGTGTGTGTGCGTGTGTGTGTGTGTGTGTGTGAGTGTGTGCATATGATCTGACTACACATACGCATGTTCATTCAGGTGTGGATTGTGTATATGGATCTGGACGTAAGTACGCACGTACACCCTCAAGTTTTCCGGGTGTTTATGTGTGTGTGTGTGTGTGTGTGTGTGTGTGTGTGTGTGTGTGTGTGGGAGTGTGTGTCTTTTACTCTCAGGATGACTCTAATGAATTTTCACAGATGCTGTACTGAAAGGGCCATAATGACAATGCATCATGCGTGCTAGTGAGTCACACACCACGCACATCTGTACACGCACATCTGGGGAAATGAGGTGTTAGGCAGGAACATTTTAATTTGCTCTGTGGTAGAAACTAATACTATTATTTCATATTTCCACATTGAATTAATTATATATATATATAATGGCATGCCGTTTAGGAAAATATTCATGAGAGAACTTAATGAAAACTCTGAATATATTGAATGGAACGTGAGAATATTGAATGGCTTCCGAATATATTGATTGAAAATATATATATATCGAATGAAATCTGAATATATGGATTGAAAACTGATATATTGAATGGAAAGTCTGAATATATTGAATGAAAACTAAGTATATATTGAATGAAACATGACGTCATCGAAACACAGCGCCATCTTTAGAAAGGATGAGTGAGTCGGCGAGAAACTTGGTTGCTGCAATTGTGAGAAATGAAGAGATGGTGAACACATTGATGAGTGCGTGTCCGGCCCAAAGTGGTGGCACAAGCCGCACTCAGTATCAGACGACGGATGAAGAAATATATTCGCTATTTCACCGCGGAAGACCGGTGTTATGCGCTAAAATGCCCCCCTGCCACAGATTGCACCCCCTATTTAATCTCCGTCGAATATTATATTAGAACAGAAATTTCTAGGTTTGTGATTTAGAAATGACAAATTAGACCAAATGGATTTGATTATAAAATAAGCATTATAAAAAATTACATGTAGTATAGGGAAAAAATATAAATTATTATTTTTTATATACAAGATGTATTTTTGATATTGCTTATTTAATAATAAAAATCATTTCATTAAATTTTTCATCATAAATATTTATTTAGTGCAAGCATTTTTGTATTACATGACAAATCCCTGTAAAATAAATGTGACAAAATAAACATTATATGAGAATTTGTATTCATGGTCTCGACACCTGTCACGTGCCAAGGGTTAATTATAATAGTTATATCATATTTGATAACAATAAACCTATTAATTTATTTATTTTTTTTATTTTTATCTATTTATTTATTTATTTATTTATTGGATTTTTCCACGATTTTCTCCCTAATTTAGTCGTGTCCAATTCCTCCCCGTCACTAGGGGGCTCCCACATTAAGGCTACTACTACCACTCAGCCGGGAGGGCCGAAGACTATCACGTGTTTCCTCCGAACCACGTGACGCCAGCCGACCGCATCTTTTCGAACTGCTCGCTCGCGCACCGTTGGGGGCGGCGTAACACAATCGGAGGACTGCGCTATCCGCTCCCTCCGCTGCGCGAGCTCACAGACGCCCCTGACTGGCTGTAGAGCCGTGATTAATGTGGGAGCACTATGTACCTCTCATCCCTCCCCTCTGAGAGCTCGGCCAATCAGCTCTCTCTAGACCTCCGGCTGCGAGAGGTTACAGCATCACCCAGGAATCGAACTAGCGATCTCCGGATGATAGGGCGAGCGCTTTACCACTGCGCCACTCGGGGGCCCCAAACCTATGAATTTATGTTGTAATATAATATTTGATAGAGATTATGTAGGGGTGCAATCTGTGGCAGGGGGGCATTTTAGCGCATAACACCGGTCTTCCGCGGTGAAATAGCGAATAAATTTCTTCATCCGTCGTCTGATACTGAGTGCTGCTTGTGCCACCACTTTGGGCCGGACACACACTCATCAATGTGTTCATCATCTCTTCATTTCTCACAATCGCAGCAACCAAGTTTCTCGCCGACTCACTCATCCTTTCTAAAGATGGCGCTGTGTTTCGATGACGTCATGTTTCATTCAA
>QNUK01000055.1:0-140000 GCA_013621035.1 Clarias magur | reverse complement strand
GTGTGTGTGTGTGTGTGTGTGTGTGTGTGTGTGTGTGTGTGTGTGCATGTACTGTGTTTTCCAGCTGTGTTTCACCCATTGTGGCCATTTTACATCAAAGAGCACCGCCATGCAGAATGTCTCTAAAGTTTTTGCAAAAAAGTCAGATACAGATCTGAACGCTGTGCCTAACTACGTGAAAACTGTTTAAAGTGTGTGTATAAAAGTGATTCTCGTTCTGCGGATGTGCTTTAATGCTTTAGCAATTTAGAAAACGCTTTTTTTGTGGAGCGTCTGCCAACCTGGCTGGTGATATGACAGGAGGGTTAATCAAGAACGGAGAATTCTGTGGTTTAAAAAATATATCTACGAGGGGCGTTCAAGTCAAAGTGGGACTTTTGATTGTGCAGAATATTACAACACAGTTCTGAGAGTAAAAATTCCATTTATTTCACCATAAAATGCCCTGCCACACTAATGCGCTTATCCCTAGTGCTTGGATACCATCAAGATGGGACGTTTTCTCCATACGCCAGAGCCATGATCTGATCGCCTGCTTCACGTCTGAAACTCCGGCCTCCCAGGAAAGCCAGGAGTGAGGTAAGAACTGTGGCGCTAACTTCCAGCTGAGTTCCTGTAACGTGCGAGTGGTGTTGATGAATGATTGTGTATACAGTTCCCACAGACAGATGTGTGTCTTGTGCAAGTCTGGGACTTTAAGTTACCTGTTGATTTTCAAGGATCAGGGGTTCCACTCGACGTCGATTGTTCACAACGTTTGCACTGTTTAAATGATTTCCACTGGCTAAAAGTCTTGGCACCGTACTGCGCTGGATGTCAACATTAAGAACGCCATTTTTCTGCTCATGAGACGGCCAAGTCCCGGTTCGATTTAAACAGGACTTCGATGAGTCTCGGCTTCCAACAATGCAAAAAGATGTATACGTAAATAATGCATACGCTTGAATCGCTTCGCGTTAGGTCAGGCGCCGTGTTGATTTTCAATCCCGAGAAGTCAAGCTTCTCACATTTCTCGCTATAACTCTGTTCCTGTTAGAACCGCCTGCGTTAGAAGAACTGCTGTGGGCTTTCCCATAAACGACCTCGACATGCCCAACTGTTTACTGCCGCAGTTTTATTGCTCTGAGCCCGTGGGCTAATAATGCAAGTGTGATTTTTATGAAGCGTACACACACACATATACACACACACAAAGAATGCTCAGACCAGCTGTGCATCTTTTCAACAGTTTCCCTCACCCGTACAAGCCTAATGCCAGCCATGTGTTCGCAATTTTTGCCAAATTTGCGTTCAGCATTTTCATCAAACTGACATTTCGCGATGAACGAAGTGATGCCTGTGGACATCGTGACAAGGGCGACACGACGTCAGAAGAGACAGCTGATTTCATCAATCTTCATTAAGAGCTTGATCGAGGTCGCGGTGAAGGTGGATCCGAAGGCCAACACTGAGCACGAGGCTTATTAACTTATTAAGCTTCTTATCATAATTCTGTCTCTTCTGATCTCCACAGTAAACAGATCATGAAGCTACGCTAGTTTTCTCTGTAGCACGAAGTGCTTTAAAGAGGCAAGAGACTTGACTCCTTATTCATTATGGGTAGGTGTGTTAAAGTCATTTATGTTATTTATGTAATGTTAAAGACTTTTCCTGTTGCAATTTTTGTTTGTTTGTTTTCTTTTTATATATAATATATATATATATATATATATACATATATAATATATTATATATATATATATATATATATAATATATATATATAAATGTAATCAAATTCATTAAAAGAAGAAAACATTAGAGAAGAGGAGAGAAGCAAAAAGATGAGACAAGAGGAGAAGAGAAGAGAAAATAAGAAATGGAAAATTAAATAGGGAATAAAAGAAACGAAAAGAAGAGAAAATAGAGGAGAAAAAGCAAGAGAAGAAGAAAAATAAGAAATAAAATGAATAAAACATGAGAACAGAAATGTGGAGAGGAAAAACAGAATACAGCAATTAGAGGAGAGTAAAAGATTAAACGAAAAGCAAAGAGGAAATTAGAAAAAAAGAAAAAAAAGAAATGAGAGAAGAGAAGAATAAAAATAATAGATTAGATTAAACGAGTAGGGAAAAGAAGAGAAAAGAAGAGACAGAACTAAAAGAAAGAAGAGAAAAGAAAGTTAAATACGAGAAGATTAGGGAAGATTAAAATATATGAAAAGTATAAAAGGAAATGAGAGGGAAAAAATGAGAGAAAAAACGAAGAGGAAATACAAGATGAGAAGAGAACATAGGAAAGGAAAAATGAAGGAGGAAATAAGAGAAGAGAAGAGAAGAGAAGAGAAGAGAAGAGAAGAGAAGAGAAGAGAAAGAGCAGAATTACAGAAAAGAAGAGGAATGAACATAAAGAAGAAAAGAAAAATGAAGGAGGAAATAAGGGAAGAGATTTCTGCAGCCGAACAATAGAACAGAATGAATAAGATTGACAGACTGAAGTGAACAGACGTCACCGCCATTATATCACTAAAATCACAGTGTAATTCTTTCCAGTCCCCCCCCGCCCCAGTCTCTGTCTCTCTTCACAGGAGAGTCAGTGTGTCGGGGGAGGGAGCGGATTTGTCCTGAAGAAACAGCACACAGATGTCTGACCTTCTCACCTGCATCCAGCTCGGCAGTTCCGTTCACACAGGAACCCTGTCTTTCTCTCACAGCGTCTGGATCCTCCAGCGCTCTCTTAGGCGTTTTCACCAGAACGCCATGATCGCCTCGTCCTCTTTGAAGTTGCCTGATTAGCATATCTCATCAAATAGATAATAAACGGCTGCTCGGTTTTGTACGCTATAGTGGATTCTAATTGTAGACGGGAAGGAAAATATATGAAACGATCCGTTGGGTTCATTCCAGCTAAAATGATGCTCCGGTCTTCATTATACTGTCAAAAACGGGAAGGAAACTAAGAAAGAGTCGGAACATTAATGGTCAGAGCAAAAACAGCTCGACTGGTCCACGATTTCCGGCTCTACGTCTCTTACTTTTAGTGATTTAAACATAAGATTTCATTTAAAATCCTTACACGTCTAAATGTGGCACACATATAACTCTGGAGTAATCTTGCTAAAATGTGAATGAACAATTACTACATTTAAATGTAATTAGATTAAATTTATATTAGGGCTGTCGATTTTAACGTGTTAACGCATTTGAGTAATACATTAATTTTAGCGAATTATTATTTTTTCCTACGACCAAGTTTGAGCTTAATGGCTTCCCATAGTCGCAGCGCAGTTACCGGGGTGTGTGCGATAATGGCACGTTTAACACGTATAATAAAATGACTGAGTGAATGGCAGGTTTCGTTACAAAAAGCTTTCAGATGCAATTTTTTATTTTTTATTTTTTTCCCCGATTTTCTCCCTAATTTAGTCGTGTCCAATTCCTCCCGGTCACTAGGGGGCTCCCACATTAAGGCTACTACTACCACTCAGCCGGGAGGGCCGAAGACTATCACGTGTTTCCTCCGAACCACGTGACGCCAGCCGACCGCATCTTTTCGAACTGCTCACTCGCGCACCGTTGGGGACGGCGTAACACACTCGGAGGACAGCGCTATCCGCTCCCTCCGCTGCGCGAGCTCACAGACGCCCCTGACTGGATTAATGTCGGAGCACTATGTACCTCTCATCCCACCCCTCCGAGACAGCTCGGCCAATCAGCTCTCTCTAGACCTCCGGCTGCGAGAGGTTACAGCACCACCCGGGAATCGAACTAGCGATCTCCGGATAATAGGGCGAGCGCTTTAACCACTGCGCCGCTCGGAGGCCAGATGCAATTTTGGATGAAAACAAAAAGTGTGCTCGAGCTACCTTCAAGTGGAACTATTTCCAGAAGAATACATTTAATGAGTCTCCGAGTCGCGCAGTGGTAATTCGATTCCCGGGTGATGGTCGCAGCTAGAGGTCTGGAGAGAGCTGAATGGCCGAGCTGTCTCGGAGGGGTGGTACTGAGAGGTACCCACATTAATCACGGCTCTACAGCCAGTCAGGGGCGTCTGTGAGCTCACGCAAGTGGAAGGAGCGGATAGCGCTGTCCTCCGAGTGTGTTACACCGCCCCCAACGGTGCGTGAGTGAGCAGTGCGAAAAGATGCGGTCGGCTGGCGTCACGTGGTTCGGAGGAAACACGTGATAGTCTTCGGCTCTCCCGACTGAGTGGTAGTAGTAGCCTTAATGTGGGAGCGCCCCCTAGTGACGGGGAGGAATTGGACACGACTAAATTCGGAAGAGAAAAACAAAGGATACATTAAATGTAAGACGTGGTTGGATGTGGTGGCTCAGGCAGCTAAGGCTCTAGGTTGTTGGTTTTTGGATCTGAGGATTCGGGTTCTGAGTTCTAGCCAGGTTTGCCACACCCCAGCACTAGTATAAATATAAGTCTAGCGTAATCTGGCTGAAATGATTAACTGTAAATGTAATAAGTTTAAATGTTAGTTATATTAAAGCGCCATACTACTGCCTAATCTGCTTATCTCCTGAATTCTCAAATCGGATTGGTCCAAGGATGTTGATTTTTTTTATTTTATTTTTTTTTAACTACAAAAGCTAATGCGCTTGTTTTAACATGTCCTGGTTTCTACAGGAACCCGCGGATCTGTACGGTACACGTTCCGCCTAAACGGATTCAAGAAGGTGTGTGTTTGTTGATGCGCTGGCGTTTTCTCTAAGGAGATGTTTAGTTGGCGTTCATGAAAGAAGTCTCCAGTGTCACCGTTTTAGTCGCGGGTAGATATAAAGCCGCGGCTTTATGTTTACTGACACACGTCTTTAGGATGAAGGGTTTTGTGATTTCCCAGTAAGAACAATTCAATCTCATATATAACTTTAAACCAAAAAAAAGGAACGTGCCACTTTATTAATTTGACACCAATTCCAACAGGACTGCTTTTAAAGTATAACACCGGAAATCCCCATCAAATAACATGTTTTTGTATCTCAAAATCCAGCTGTTTCATTCTTCTTATGGTGTTTACGTAAATGAGCTACCGATGATTCACGCCCCGCCAGAAAACAGCAGATCTGAGCAACAAGTCTGTTCTTGTATGATGTCACATCGACGGGAAAAATCAAAATAGCTCCTTTACAAAAATTGTAAAATGGCCAAAAATCAGGGGATGTTTTTGTTTATACACCGGAGGTGTAATACTGATTAATCTGCAGAATTAGTCCCCTTTAAATACCATTAACCAAAGGAAAAAAAAATTTTTTTTTTTTTTTTTAAACACCAGCTTGCCATATTCTCTTCACCATTGACAGTCTGGTGAGCTGAACTGCTTGCTTTCTTATCATCCCACACCCCCAATGTCAAAAGCTCCAGCCTTCCACCCCAGCTGTTTTATTGCACCAGGAAACTGGTACTTTTGTCGTGGAACTGGACTCACTAGCATTACGGGGTGCTATAAAACACAAAGGCACAAAGGACATTGTGTGATTAAGGACAGGCAGGTCAAAGCAAACTAGGACACTAGGTCACTCTGGATCATGGTGGTGGATTAAATGATATGGAAACAAGAGGGAAGAGACGATCCGTCAAGTCGAAGGTGATACGGAGGTTAGTTTATGGTCTAGGGAATGATTCCATTTCTATCATTCATTTCTGTGATGGAGACCCAGGGATGTCACTAGTCCATACTAGTACCAGAATGTAGTTTTAACATAACCAGCACACTAAAATCTGGTATCGAAACCAAATGTTTGTGGCCACCTGACCACCACAGCATAGGACGTTCATCCCCAAACTATTGCCAGAAAGTGAGGAGGCTACACCTTGAATGAGATCGTTAACAGGCACATATACTGTAAGTGATAAGTGATAAGTGATGGCCAGGGCATTTTTCATTTTGAAAAATGTTTCATTTAAGTGCTCCCTTCTTATTTAAGTGCTCCCTTCTATTTCTTCTCTCTACTTTTCTGTTCTCGCGTTTTAGTTGCTTTTCACGTCTTGCTTTCTTTTCATTTTTATTTTTTCTTGTTTGTTTTTTTCTCATCTAGTTTCTATTTCTATACTATTAGGTCATCAAATTTCACCTTTAAAAAAAAATATTTTTTATAAATCCTACAGGTTGCTCTCCTGTTGCAGTTTTTTTTTTTCAGTCGCATGCATTTATTTGAATAATTCAGCCAAAGGCAGGTCATAATACAAGAGACCTGCTATAGGACTAGTACAGTAAGTGGCAGTATAACTGAAAATAATGCAATGCTCAGGTTAAACATGCGATGCGTTTTAACTATAGGCAGGAATGTTTTAATTTGATGACTACTCACTGGCATTTCAACATCTGCTCTTGGTTTATATTTGAATAGTGGACCAGATATTGGCCTTACGTTACACTGCTACTCGTGACAACTAAAACATGTCAAGTCATCTACGCAATCAAAGGAAATTAAATACAGTTAGATAAATACATGTGTTTATCCTCTACACTGACCCTTTCAGAGGCGATGCCCATGAAAATTGGAAACACCATTATTTTATTACTATGTACAGTATCTGGACCATATCAAAGCTTCGCCTGGATTTCTAGCCGACCATAAAGCCTGACCAGATCAATGAAATTAAATAAATCAGCCGGACTACCCGTAAATAAATCATGCATGACCAAAGCTACTGTACATCGCAGCTGCTCCGACATGCACGCCCCCCCCCCCATCCCCCCAACAAATCCCCAGACTCAGCAAGTCCCACAGGGACTCTTTATGTTTTCCCAAGACAAAACCGTCAAGAAAACAAGCCAGCAGGAATCCCAGGTGAGCACTGAGACTGAGATAACAGCCTTGTTTTCTCCAAGTTAACAAACATTCAGCGTCGCAGGCGATGCATGCCGCTTCTTGAACCGATTTGTTGGGATAATAATCAACAGGCGGGATAGAGGACGTGCATATGACGACTACCTCTACGATAAGCTCTAAATAAATTAACCAACTAGAAGATAATGCGCCTCCATTTAGATCTGCTAGAGTTCCTTTCACCGCCACAGCATCTAGTGCATTTCGTCCTATGCCTGCTAAGATGGAGTTCTCCAAGACGTACAGTATCACGTTGCCTCGAGTTTCTATCACTGCCGGGAATTAGCCTTTAATGTTGTTAGACTAAATGCAGGCCATTAGTTAAATCAGACTGACGTGTCAGAGAAGGGAATCCTTTTTAGATCAATTTACATGTGGAAATAATGCTGGTATTTCTTGTTTTTGAAACAAAAAGAAAAATCCTTATTATTGTTTTACAATTGTACACGTTCAGGCTATGAATGCAATACCATTAAACATCTGCCGAATCAATAGTCCCAGCCAAGCCCTTCCCATTCTATGCGCTCCATTATGTATGGCCTCACCGGGTATCAGCATTGTTCTAAAGGAGCAGACCAGTATTGCTTTCAGCAGATGGGATCCCATCACTTAACTGCATGCATTTTTGCAACTGAAGCCTTCCCAGAACGTCTAGTGGCACGATGGTGCTGTTTCTTGAACACAATGGTGAGAAACCAAAAAAAAAAAAAAAAAACAAAACAGTCCAGATCTCCCTAGAGAAAAAAGAAGTATGCTCAAGCAAGTGGCAGTTGGTACCACTTTTTTTTTTTACAGACAAGACAATGTTGTAGTGAAAAAGGATTTCCGGTTAGACTTATTCATCCCATCTCAGTTTGCAAATCCTGACAATTTTCTACTTGTGAAAAAGTCCGATCCTGTTATCACTTGCTCTATCACAGCTGTCAGTCCCTCCACAGCCTGTCTTGTTGCTGTTTCTTGAAGTTAATAAAAGTTGTCATGGTACCAAGAAACAGAAAGCTTCCACCCTGAAGACAGTCTAACACTGGAGAGGTTTTTTTTTTTTTTTTCAAAACTGCTAAACATCCATTTCCTCACAGAACATTTTGCGTCACTGATAATATATTATTGCTTTACAATTTATTTATTTTTTTGTAAGTTGTAATTATTTAAACAACCAAATATTTGTACAAACACCTTCGTGACCAGTATGATAATACACTGTAGGGGGATGAATGCCAAGTGGATGTCAAATGCACTAACTCTATTTGAAATGTCACATATAATGGGATATTACAATGAAAAAAACGAAATCGCATCAAAACAGAATCTGATCTTGTCCTCGTTCCGTGCGCTTCCCTAACCACAATCATCGGGGTGGAAAGGTTTAATCGTGCTTTATCTGATTGCAGCGCCCATCCCTGATGAGATCGATACACTGAAAGGACTGATGAAGCCACACAGGGCTGGATTATTTATTTATTTATTTACGGCTAAAATCTTTTTCCCGGCTCAAAATCGCTCTCAGCAACAGAATGACAGACATTACACTCACGAGGTACAAAAGCAACTGGTTTCTCCAGCAGAGCTTCTCCAAGCTTCAACAGGACGTTTCTCCACTGTATAAGCATCAGCGTGGTTATTGGGTTGTTTTCCACACCCAATAAGCAGTCGTGATGCTCCAGAATACTTCTGTGTGCATATATTTTGTTTCTCCACCTTCTAGAAGCGCTCACAAAGCTTTCCTGTGTTTCTCCCCCCATGTATATAGACATTCAAAAAGCTTCTTTATTACTTTTTCATTTATTATAAGCAATCAAAAGGCTCCATCAAGGAGTTATAGTATATTTCTCCATCCCTACTATAAGGGGTAAAGGCTTTGGTGTGGTTACTGGATGTTTCTTCACCTTCTATACTGTAAACATTCATAAGGCTTCGTCACAGGTACAGTACGTGATGTTTCTCCAACTCCATTATAAGCGTTCCTAAGGCATCAGGTGTGTTTATAAGGATTCATAAGGATTTCTTTACCCCCCTGTCATAACCATTCATGAGGCTTGGGAATGTAAGCATAAGTTAGAGCATTTCAACATATGCACAGGATATTCTCCCAGCATATAACCATTTATAAAGTGCTTATACACTGATTTGTTCATTTTAAAGCAAATAAATCAATCAATCATGCTTGTCCACTTGCTGGAGTGGACTTTTGTACATGTTTGGTAAAAGTGATCAGAATCTGAAGTTATGTCACCTTTTTTTCCCCAGATTTTTCACAACAATCTGTTGCTCTGTGACTCTCTCTCTCTCTCTCTCTCTCTCTCTCTCTCTTAAACTCGCCGAGGTTTCTTACCTTCTGCTGCCGCCTCGCCATGTCCGTGGGCTGCTTGGCGTTGAACGGGTACGCGATGCAGCGCATGACGAAGACGTAGAGCTGCAGCCTTTTCTTTCTCTCCTCTTCCTCCCTGTGCATCTTCTCCACGTCGTCCTTGTCCTTGTCGCCGGCGGCCGCGGGTCCGGGGCTGGAGGGCCGCGCGTGCCCGCCGCGGCCGGGCTGCAAGCCGCCCGCGCTCCCGGGTCTCTGTGCCGAGACCCGCGCGCTCCCGGCGGCCTTTGGAGCCGCCACCGCCGCCGCTTTGCGCTCTTCCTCCACCACCTCGTCTTCCTCCTCGCTCGAGGACGGGTCCAGCATCTTGGTCCGTTGTCACAGGTCGCCTAAATCTCACCCCAAAAAAAAAAAAAAAAAAAACCAAGGAGAAGAAGAGGGGGAGAGATTACGCGGGGACGGGGACGCGCCGGTGCGGACGGGAAAGTGCGACGCCTTGATGTGCCATCAAAGCTTCAAACTTCTCTCCATTAAATTTTCTGTTAAATTAAAAATTAAAAAACCTTGAAAAGGCAGCCTGTAGAGTCGCTCCGTAACTGTAACAGTAACTGTTGCTTGGGTTTTTTTCTTTTCTTTTCTTTTCTTCCGTATTTGCTTTTATACCTTACAAATGATGTAAAGCTTTTTTTATTGTGATGAACAGATCTCTCTCTGTGTCCGTCTCTCTCTCTCACACACACACACACACACACTCTCTCTCTCTCTCTCTCACTCCCTCTCTCTCTCTCTCTCTCTCTCTCTCTTCCAGCTGCTCTTTGGCGTTGGTCACTTACCGATGGGAAAAAAAGAAGCGTCTATGGGCGCTGACCGTGGTCCTGAATCTCAGGGCGCGTCCCAAATCCACATACCAGGCACCACCTTCACTAGCCAGAGCGCCGGCGCGGTATCCTTTGTAGTGCACATGTACAGCAAGTGAAGAGCTCTTTAGAATCCGACCGTGTGTGCTGGCTGAGTTACAAACGTTTCGCTGTCGCACATCTAGTGCACTCCGACGGGTGTAAAAGCCATCATTCGGTACGTTACTTAAGCGCACTATGTAGGGTATCGCAAGCAGTTTGGGATGAAGCCGCATCGCCCGTGGGGGAGGAGGAGATGGTTTTGACGTGGTTTCCGCGACAGCTGCTCCAGCTCTTCGTTAATCCAAGGCGGCGTTTTAGTCCGGCTTTTAGTTCAAATGCATGATTGTTAACCTGAAAATTTTTTTTTTTTTAAAGCCAAAACCTTTTGTTTTCTAAGTGTGTACGCCAGAATGTTTCCTGTTGAAAAGGTGTTTCAGGTCGAACACACACACAAACAACACCTTAATTACTCATTAAACCTGTAAAAACCTTTGAAGAGCCCTTTGTCTTGGTCTAAAAGTGTATACCTGAACGTTTCAAAAACTACAAAGGTCTTCAAGGAGAACACTTTAAAAAAGCTAAGTAGCCTATAATATTAAACGTACAGTTAAATAACACCTGATATAATTTTTTGTGGGTGTGTGGGTATTCAATAAACTTTTTTTAAGTGTTTCCATCTGAGAAACACTTTTTAATGCTATAAATATACAAGGTGATATAAAAAAATTTTGAGATTAGCTCTGTTTACAAGCTCTGTTTTTTTTTTTCACTGTAAGTCCTTGCTCAAACGCCTTAAAACCTGGCAGTAGAATTCGCTATTGACGGACAGGCCCCTTGGGATGAATTCACAATGACAATGCCGCGAATGTCAAAGAAGACATGGAGTGTGCACTCGGTTAAGCTGCGGACCTGCCACGCCTTTTTCGGTCATGGAGATGTTGGGCTTTTTCGCTGTGAACACTGTTGCTTCGTCTCATGGTTGGACCCAGACACCCAATTTTCATCACTGGTAATGATCCTCGACTGAAGGACGGGTCATCCACAGAGATCTATGGACAGAGTTCTTGGCAGACTTCGACATGATGCTGCTTCTGCTCCTGGTTCGAACTTGGCAGCAACACGGTGAATGTTCAAACCACATTGCCTGGACCGTTCCTGAATGACACCCTGATAATTGCGGCAGTGTTGTAGATTGTTCTCTGATGATCATCATGCACAAGTTGCCGTTGAGCTTGTTGAAGGTCTTCCAGTCTTGAAGCACGCATGCCACTCAAAACTCACACGACTCATTGCAGCATTGCCGTAAATTTGCTGAATCATCTTAAATGTCTCTGTGGCAGATCTGCCCAGTTTTACACAGAATTTCACATTTGTTCTTTGTTCTAACTTGCTGTACATGATGAAATATCATCATGTACATGGGGTAACACATATGGTCAGAATAGTGTCACAAACTGGGTGGTATTGTGGCTGATGTTGCCATGGGCTAAAACAAGGCAGACATAGGCGCAGAGGATTTTTGAAGTAAAGAGTCTTTTTTATTAAACAAAAAACAAATAATAATAAAGTACCCAAACAAACCAAGAAACTTGAACAAAGAACTCTTACTGTAAACAAAACCATAGAGCTAAAGACCGGCTCTTTAGCACAACACAGGCTCTTTAGCGTAACACAGGCTTACATGGAGCTGAACCTAAACAATGACAAGACATACCAGAGACGAGGACAAAACTAGAGACGAGGGAGACTAGAGACGTGGGAGACTAAGAGGGGAAGAGACTAATGACTGAGCGTGTTAGTAGTTAGTTGGATTAGTACCTATTCGGGGTACTGTCGAGGTGGCTGATGACCTAACCGGGTTAGTACCTATTAGGGTCAGTGGCAACTGGTGCAAAAAATTTTGGGGAGGGGCGCGAAACAAAATAAAAATTAAACTTTTAATACTCGCCTGTAAATAGCCATTTATCAGTTGACTGCGCATCATTACTACTAATATAAAATAAAGGCATGACTCACATCGCATCCAGTCAGCACCTCCTCTCGCCATAAGAAGTGCCGAAAAAGACTCGTTGAGAATGGTCCAATCACATGAGCCCAAATATTTAAAAACAATATTGATTCGCTAAGAACAAAAGTGGGAGGGTTCAGTGCGCACAGCGCTGTCCCCGAAGGATGATTTGAAAAGATCCAATCAGAGCTCAGCCTCAGGTCACATGCTTTTCAAAGATTTACGTGCCTACATAGACACTCATTTGTCCGGCGCTTGCGTACACGAACACAAATGAACGTAATACAGTTTAGATTTTTTTAATTGCAAATAAATTATATTACGAAATACAGAGGAATATTGTGACTAAATCACTATTTCATTATTAAAATGAGTAATTATTATGTTAAATAATTACATGTTAAAGTAGCATTCATCTCTGCCTAACTTTAAGGGGGGGGGCCCGTATTGACCGGCCGCCACTGATCTAACCGTATCAGTAGCTGAACCTACATGGAACACAAACAGACAAGACTAAACACACACAAGAGGCTAATCCATGCTAGAGGCTAAGCCTACTAAAAACTAAAGCCACTAGCGACCAATCTGACTACAGGCTAAACCTTCTAGCAGCTAAGAACTAGCGCCTAAACCCTCAAGTGGCTAAACATACTTTTACAGATAACCAAACATACAAGGAACTAAACAAGAGGCAAACAAACACTGGCGACACGCAGAACAGTACTTACATAGACCTAGAGCCACACACATACTCAAACAGAACAGCTCCACAACTCAAATACCTAAGAGACATACAAATTACAAAACTAGAGCCTTTTTAAAACATATCTTACATAACATAAATCAAACAAAAGGAATGCCCACTTGACATTGTTAATGCTCGATCCAGTTTCCCAGAATAAACAGCTATTTTTAAGGTTTAATTGAGCCACCTCGGTTCAGGTGAGCTCCCTCATCACCTGACCGAGGTGCCTTCTGGGAAACTGAGTCTACACAAAACAACACAAAACTACAAACTTAATTTATCGGGTGCACAGTGCCCTCTAGGGATGGTCCTAGCACCAAATAGCACCAGTTGAACAGCTCCCAATGTACACAGGACAATGTACTTTAGGCACACTGATGTGTGCTGCCATCTGTTGGCATGTTACAAAAGTAGTCTTGAAATTTTTTGATACCACCTCGTATATTAAGGGACCCACAAAGAGCCATTTGTCAAATATACATTTTTTTTACTATGGAAAATTTTCATTCATACAATTATTCCTCTTGTACACTGCTTATCCTGTGTACAGGTTCGCAGGGGGTGTGGAGCCTCTCCTGGGTACCCCCTGGACAGGTGCCAATCTATCACTGGGCACACATGCTCCTAAATGTTTTCCTATAAGTAGGACTTTTCCTAATTTTAGAATCTTTCGTTATTCAGCAAACCCCAAAAGTCCCCTTAAAGAAATTTCAGGTCTACTTAAAAATAATAATTAATCACTAAATCCTTGAAAATATATATATATATTTTTTTTTTTTTGCCAAATGTAAATTTCTGTATTTTTGTAACACATTAAGGATGCAAAGACAGTGATCCCTTAAGAAACTTAATCCTTAAAGATCATGTTTTACATAAACTTGTGTTTCCATATGACAAGGGATGACACGCTGAGCGCTTGGAAAGAAGCTTGATTGTTCACTAAACCCTTAAAGATCCATGAAAGAACATCTGAATGTTTTCAAAAGTTTTCAAAAGTTAATGCAATTTTTTTTAAAAGGTTTTAAACAATGTAAAACCAAAAAACATCTAAAAACATTTTCTTGTTGTTATGTTTGTCCGACTGGAGGAACCCTCATCTGTTCTGCCATTTTCAGAAAGCCTTCAAGTTTGTATGTAAAGTAAGGAATACAGGAAACTATAGTAAGTGCACTACTGATATTCATTAAACTCTCAGTATCGCAAGGACACTGGATAACGGGATGTGGGAATTAATACATGCTGGATGAATCACCAGTCAAAATAACAGTCAGTAATCCATTAACAGCCTGCTAGCTTGTTTTGGAAACCTGGAGGCAGAAACAACTAACTCTCCGAATGATTAGTATAAGCCAAGGTGGAGGCATGAAAATAAGGAGGCAGTTGTTTAATTGTTTACTCATTGCACCACAACTGTACAGTAATGAGTGTCAGGACCTCCAGAGCGGAAGATGCAAGGGTCTTGTTCAAGGGCCAAACTGGGGTGGGTGGGTGATCCTGTGGTCGGCATTTACAGTCTCGAGCGGAAGCCTTTAAAATGCACAACAGTGCGAGTGCTGAAACAAAAGTGAAAGACTTTTTAGTGAGGGTTTCATGTTTCACCGGGTTAGATTGTGGAAAAGCAATGCCCGCAAAGCTCTTTCCTAAGAATCGTTCAGTTTCACGGAAACATTTTCATACCAGTTGAGTCTTTTCTAGGAATTATCAATTAATGGAAGTAACTATCCAATATAAACCTAATCACCAAAGCACAAATCACTAAAGGAAGTAAAGTTCTGTAATTAGAAGTAAGTAAAAGAAGTGATGAGTAGAAACAGGCCTCCATATCTTGGGTTAAATAACATTGCATTACCATACTAAGCCTTCTGATTGCATTAACTTAACTGCTTGAGAAGTGACTCACTCACATTATATCCAGCGCATGACCAAAATCTCTTGTACTTTGTCCCTCATTTACACAACATGTTTGCTAAGGTGTGCGGAATGTGTCTGCTATCTCAAGAAGGCAATAACTGAAGGAAAACAAAACTGAAAGGATATTCGAGGCATCTGACATGGCATAATACTTATTAAATTATCCTCTATGATCATGTTGCTGGCATGGCCCCATAGACGCCAACTGCTTTCCCAGTCCCCACCCCAACTCTGGCCATCTCTAAAAGGGCATTTACTTATGTTTAGAATTAATCATTTACCTCTTAAAACTCTGTTCTGGTCAGTCACAAAGTCAGACCATGTTAATTAATTTCCTATAACAGAAGCATTAACAAACACTCTGAGAATCTCCCAAAAGGTGTTCTTCGAATCGGGTTGGCGTGGCTGTAAAAGCCACAGTCTGTGATTTAAACAGGGTTCATTACTGGAGCACTAACAGTAAGATATTTAATGCTAACAACCCTGAGTTGGCTGTGTTTCAAGTTCAGCAGTGGCTAAAGGAGTACAAGGTGATGCTTTTCAAGTGAATGAAAATGATAATCCTATCAGAAAGAACAATTATTCATTTTTAAAACCACTTATCCTGTATTGGGTCAGGGGGTGGGGCTAAAACCTATCCCAGGGAGCTAAGGGCACAAGGCAGGGGACACAGTGGAACATTATTTGGACAACGTGTCTTTGGAGTGTTGGAAGAAATCACAAGACCCAAAGGTGTTTCAGAAAGAGCAGGCAAACTTCATGCACACACACACACACACACACACACACCAGAAGCAAGAATCAAACATACAACCCTGGAGGTTATCCGTCACCATACATTTATAAGAAATTTTTCGTTCATCTTCTATAAATGTCAAAGTATCATCCTTTTATAAGCCTGGAGCCTATCCCAGGAGACTTTGGGTACACAATGGACAGGGTGCCAATTCAATGCAGGACACACAAAACAGGCAATTTGAGAGGGTAAATCAACCTAATCTGCATGTCCTTGGACTGGGAGGAAACTGGAATAACTGGGGGAAACCCACCCAGTTATGCCAAACTCCACGCACACACACTCAAGCAGGGAATTGAACCATCAACCCTGGACGTGCGAGGCCACTGTGCTAATTTATAAGCAATATTCAAGGAAAATATTGATGTTAGATTATATGTCACTGTTAGTCTTTAGGCTGTTCATATCGAGGGGTGGCCACAGCTGACCATACGATCCATACACAACTTTGGCACAGGTTTTACATCATCGGATGCCCTTCCTAACGCAACCCTCCGATTTTTATCCTGGCTTTTATCCTGGCCTCATGCACAAGTCTGGAAGTCTGCCCTGCAACCCTGTACAGGATAACCGGTATAGAAGATGAGTGAGTGAATGAATGAATGAATATGTGCACACAAAACAGTAAGACCAATATTAAGATTATTAAGATTATTATCGGGTGTTGTAAAGGGGTTGGGTAATTAAGGATCATTCCAAGGGCCACTAAAAAATATATGGTCAAAGCTAGTGTATTAGGGCTTGGGAAGCGGCACTGCATCCAGCGGCTGGGCGTTTGAGCATTGGGTGGGAATCGAACCCGAGCATTCCACATGACAGGTGAGAAACTATAAATATAAAAAGTAAGTTGACTTTGTCCCTTCTCTTCTCCTAATTCTGTCTCTCAGGTAAAAGAGGAAAACAAACCAATGCAATCACTATAAATAAATATTTAACTAAAAACAAATACTAACTCGTCCCCCCCCCACCTCTCATTTTTTCGCTTTCCTGATGTAATCAGGCAACAGGACTTTGCTCATGAGTCCAGAGTTTCGCTCTTCGATTCACGGAAAGTGAAACTCTTGTTCCATAATCGAGCGCCGCTCTGCGTCACTGAGCGTCATTAAACCCGCTGTTCTGGTTTGGCAGACCCCGCCCATTTTTAAAACCGTATTCGGTTGAAACCACGCCCCTTTTGCCGTTCACTCCTCTGGTCCGCGTGCTGGTTAGTCGCCACGCCACTCCCATTGCATAGCGTTTACGTTAGACGTCCCCTCTAACGCGTCTTACGTCACACGACTCCGCCTCTTGTCTCAAAGCGTGATTATTTCAGGCTCACGCACACAGTCACGCTCACGCATCCATACTGCAGAACATTATAATCTCTTTCACGCGGTGGAATTTTGCTCTCCGTTTCAGGCTGTTGTTTGGACCACGAAAACAACTGATTTTATTTATTCATTTTTTTTTATATATAGACACGTTAACCGCAGCTCAGCTATGGCAGCTTCGGATTATAATTTTTTACTCGCTACAGATTCATACAAGGTAAGAATTTCTTAGAACAAAATTAAACAATAATTTGCATTTCTTTTTCATCACAAACCTGTACATTCTCAGTTATAGTGCTCTTGTTAGCTAGCCTGCTATGCTGTTCTGTTTCTCCTCTGCCCTTGTTGCAATTTTTTCATGGTCGTACCTCTATTTAAGGGTCTTAAATGCGTTATATTAAAACTATAACGTAATGTTTAACACATAATGTTTCATATAATTAATATTTTCACGTTTCCCATCCCGCATGTAAGCTCCTTTCCTTTTAAATGGCCCGCTTTAGCGTTAGCTTCACCTAGCGTTGATACAAGTTTGTGCGCTTGATTGCAGTATTTTACGGTAACCATTTAAACGCATTAAAATATAAACAGTGGAATGGTATATAGGCACGTGGTGTAATATATATGAAGACATTCTCTACTACCATTAATACAATATTTTAATGTCTTTTTATGTATTTAAAGCGCAATATTTTATGTTGTTTGGGTATTACGTAAATATTACGCATGAAAATCTTGTCTAGGTCAGGTTCTTACCGTAAAGCCACCTATATACGCGCCGCACTGTTCCTACAACTCTTAATGGTTATTGTACAGATCAAATTATTCTCGTTGGACGCGTTAACGACAGTTTCTTTTCTTTTAATTCCGCGGATTAATCTCAAGGCCTCAGAATGACCCTGTGGGGCAATTCAGAATAAAAGAAACATTTCTGGAGCGAGGAAACGAAACCGAAATTAAAGCGCGAATCTGCGTCCCGACCTGGGCCGCGTTCCAAATCACACTCTGTGGCCCTCGGTATTACAGCGGAATAGTGCGTTACCATGGTTACCACAGGGCTCGTGCTGATATGAAGTGTAGGAAGTGAGTAGTGCGGAACGTGCTGTTTGACACGCGCACCGTGGTATTGCAAACATTCAGGTCAGAAATATAGGAAGTTTTTTTGTGTGTAAAAATTATTGTTATTAAGAAAATATTATGGGGGGGGGGGTAATCTCTACATTTATTTGTGTTGTGGAGCTTTGAACATGTGTGTGTGTTTGTGTGTGTGTGTTTGTGTGTGTGTGTGTGTGTGTGTGTGTGTGTGTGTATATATGTGTATGTCAGCCAAAAAAATTATACACACTTTAGGAAAAGAAAAACGTGTTTAAATATATTAATACTGAATGTATTGCTACACGTTGTATATTGATATACATGATAATTATATAATAATAATAATAATAATATAATAATGTTTATATATGATAATTATTAATATTATGTTAAGAAAATACATACATCATACTATTTCTTTTTTTCCAAAGCGTGTACACCTTTTTTTTGGCAATATGTAACAATATAATAAGCAATGTATCTTATTAATATATAAGTTTACTTAAGGTTAAACTTTACGGTCTACCCAAGAAGATCTGATAACATTTCAGGTCACATGACATCTCTTTAAATATTTATTTCTTGCTCATCCAGATCATATACACCCATAGGTTAAAAAATAAAAAATAAAAAAAAGCAAACACCGTGTTTGTTTGGTGTGTATCCGTCCTGCTTGAGCTTGAAACATGCCAGGAAAGGTCAGATGTAATCGGAGGATGTCAAACAAGTGCCTTTTTAAATCACGTTTAAATGGCAAAGGATGTGTGTGTATATATATATATATATATACATACATACACACACACATGCACTAGTTTTAGAGTTTGCCTCCATGAACTGTTTAAGTTTCCTTTTATTCGCAATATTTTATCTTGAGGTGTATTGCAAAAGTTGCAGCATTCCCTTTGCTGAAAAACTTAAGAAGTTTCAGATTCACTTTGGCGCACAAAAAGAGAACATTCCAGCATTCTCTTAAAAAAAATTTTTTTTAAAAGATGAATAAAGTCTGAAATAATTCACCTTTCCTCCTCATGACACATCTTTTTAATAGCCTACAGTATTTGACAGGATTGCATGTTTTATATCCATTTTACTGTATTCAGCTTATGAGCATTCTCTTCGGAAAGAAAAGTTTCAGCATTCTCTTTGGGAGGAAGAAAAGTATAAAAGTTCTCTTCAGGGGAAAAAGGAATGTTCAAAATTGTCTTCAGGGGAAAAATAATTTGCATTCTCTTCGGAAAAAAGAAAAATCCAGCATTATCTATGGGGAAAAAAAATCCAGCATTGTCTTTGGTCGAAAGCAATCAAACATTTGAAACACATGCATGCAAGTCCCTGACTAATTAATGCTGTATCATGTTTGTATAATTTTTCTAAATTTTTAATTGTGTTTACCATATGTTATCGTTATGTACCACACCCTGTTGTTGTTTACATCTCTATAACATTTCTCTGAATGGACATATGATTCAGGTACGATTTCTGGAATGCCACCTGGCAGGTGATTTTTATTTCCACAGCATTTATTCCCAAGACGCTTAACGTATCGGCCGTGATTTCGGCGGAGGTTTATCTCTAATATCCGTCTGTCGTATCGCACGCTGAACTGTTTTCCTGTTCCCTTTCACATCATTATGTAACAGTGTTTGTGCTTCAGATTAAATCGACTTTGAACCCGTCACGACTGCATCTTGTGATTAAAGTGCAGATTTTTTGTCCATTTTTTTAATACATTGAATATGCAGATCACTGACCTCACTACTAACCGTGTCTATCTTTTACTGGAATTAAAGATAACAATATATTAATATTCATAATAATATTCATATTCCAGTGAACAGGAGCTCCAGAGCTGCAGTGTTGCTGCATGTAAATCTCTTGTCCGCATGCTGGATTTTAAGCTCGTCGCTCCTGATTAGCGAATTCATGTGAAGCACAACAAGCACTCTGTGTGGCTGAAATAATTCACATTCCCTCCTCGTGACACATATGCTGATTTGTCCTTTTAATAGCATACAGTACTTCACAGGAATCCATGTTGTATATCTATATTATTATATTCAGCTTGTGAGTGAGGGAAGTCGCTCACAAGCTTTTGTTTAAAAAAAAAAAAAGAAAGAAAGAAAAGAAGAAGAAGCAGAGGCACACAATGTTTTTTTTATTTATTTTACTTCAAAAAAGGAAAGTGAAAGTCTGACTTCGGGGGGGGGGAACATAAAACAAATCCACAGCATTTAATGTAACTAGAAATAGCCTGGATTGTTCTTTATTCAGTAATAAAAACATCACTGTGACCGATTCAGTATTGTGGTATAAGAGGAATTAATCACTTTCAGATGTGCTGTTTTTAGGAGCGTTATTTATCTTCTTCTTATATATTTGGTCTTTGTCTTTTCTTGTATTTTCCAGATCACACACTACAAACAATATCCTCCAGACCTCAATAAAGTATATTCCTACTTCGAGTGCCGGCGCAAGAAAGGAGCTCAGTTCAACGAAGTGGTGTTTTTCGGCCTGCAGTACCTCCTGAAGAAATACATCGCAGGTATTTATCTCGAAAGAGCGACATGTGGCCATTCCGCATAAAAAAAAAAACAATCAAATCTTAAATTGAAGCTAATTGATCAAGCTTCCAGAATTGTTTGCTATGCTCGTACGCAGTAGTATGTACTGTACTATGCAAGAATTAACAAGAACTGCTGATTTTGTACCTGGTACCAGCCAGACTTCCAGACTTTGAAAGATCACTGCAGATTGCAGAAGCGTCATACGAGTTTCAGCTGAACTTTTGAATGTGTTGTTTTTTCATAGAACAGGTTGGGAAACTGTGGGGTGGCGGTGTCCAATTATTTGCATTGTGTGTGCAGAGCAGGAACACTTATAATGACCAAGACCAAGGCATCTCAGTTTTGATTTAACAAACAGAAAGATGTGAAAAACCTTAAAATGTCCCTTTAACAAGGACCTCAGCTCATTGTTTGGACTTTTTTGTGGTCCATTACTAAGACTCACAAACCATCTATGAGCCACAAATAACTTCTAAACTGCTAAAAATAGTATTTATATATCTTTTGGTGGCCATTATTTCTTCCAAACTGCGACACATCAAGCTGAACTCTGGCTAACTTCGTTTTGTCGTGATAAAGTACTGTAGAATAAGTAATATTAGAATATTGATTAACTAATGGACTGTTTTATTAGGATCACTTTAAAATAAATAAATTACTTAATATTTTTTGTAATAATTATTATTTTTTTAATTAATGTAGGAGAGAAGAATTCAATTAAAATTCTCATAGAGTGGTGACATGGTGTGTAAAATGTTGAAGTTAATACGAAAATTTTTGTTACATTTCTTTTTCTTTGTCCTAATAAAACCATAGATTACAAAATCCACTAGACACCTTTTTTTTTTTTTTTTTTTTTTTGCAACCTCACAGACGAACCTTTTGAGTTCCGACTTTTGTGTAAATCATACAATGCAATAGTGAAACCTTCTGTGACATCACAGTAATCTCACACATCACAGGGTCACGTGTTTGTCACGCATTGCCGTCCCTCTTGATTTCCTGCATGTATCCATACCTGACTCAAAGTCAAACGGCAGAACCGTTTTCACATGTAACACGGAGAAAGACCGGCCCTTACTTGTCTAATGCACATCTTTTAATTTGATTTAATCCCTTTGCCCTGTATGATAATGAAATAATAGAAAGCACGATTTCATAATTAGCTCTGTTTGTGCAAGGCAGGCACGCTACATCAGCATAATTGCGCAATCACGGCTGACTTTGTGGCTTTGTGAAAACGAAGCCGTGTGACCTTTCTGTACTTTCCGGAGCTCACGAACCCGTTCATCAGGAGGAGCACAGCGGGTCGCTGGAGCTACCTCACTACGAGTGCGAGGACTCTAATTCGTTCAGATTGTGCAGTCAAAGGAGACGAATCAACAACAGGGTTTTGTTTTTGTTCATTGTTAATTTTCTTGAACTCATCATTAACGGCCTTCTCCGCAGGACGCGTGGTCACGGAGGAGAAGATTCAGGAGGCGAAAGTGTTTTACCAGATGCACTTCAGGCAGTCGGTGTTTGACGAAGAGGGCTGGAGGAAACTCTTAGAGGTAGGACGTAACCCAGCTTCACCTTCACCGCTCCCTCACACGAGTGCTAACGCGCCTCTTTTTGTTGGTGTCTCAGAGATACGACGGCCGCCTCCCGATCCGCATCAAAGCCGTTCCTGAGGGCAAGATCGTCCCGAGAGGGAATGTCCTGTTCACTGTAGAGAACACAGATCCTGACTTCTACTGGCTCACCAATTACATAGAGGTAGCTTCTTATTTACTGCATTTGTTTATTTAAGAAGCCCAGTCTCACTTCCTGTTTAGTCTTTCATGGCTCGTCGGAGCGTGGCCTGTCTGGATGTGTATTACTGGGTAGTGTAATATTTTTCAATTGTTTTAAAATACCAAAAAGCATGAAATCACAGATTGTTGCATATGAATTAAACTCACAATTAAATAGATGGATTTATGCATGGATGGATGGATGTTTGTCATTTGCAGTGTCGTTGCTTGTTTGGTTGCAATACCAAATCTGAGTCGCAGTGTGTAGTGGGTGTTTTAAGCCGTACAAAACGTTCCCCCTAATGTGTCCTAAACACAATGGTTCCGTGCTTTTGCGCAACTCTCTGACTCGGGCTCTTTCATTTCCAGCTCATGCTTGGCCGATGCTCGGCTGTGAAGCAGCACTTTGATCGATTATAATGGTTCGGGGGTAAGCGAGGCTGCACTCACGACCCAGTGAACCACAGAGAGGTTTTCAGTCTCTACTGCACATTCTAGAATAAACGCTTAACACTTTTTATAGTAAACTCCAAGAGTGGCGTTTTATACAGCAGACTGCAGTCCGTTATCATTAAATGCTGCAGTTGTTTTAATAAAGAAAAAGGCAATGGTCTGTGTGTGTGTCAGCCGTTTGTGCTGATGTGTGTCTGTCTGTCTGTCTGTTAATCTGCCTCTGTGTCAGTTCTTGTTTGTCTGTCTGTCAGATGTTTGGTCTGTTTGTTGGTAGGTCTGTCTCAATCAACATACTGTGTATGTCTTGTCCGTCTGTCAGCTGGTCGCTGTGGCTTATTCACTTTTAGTCTGTCCGTCTGCTAATCTGTCTGTCTTTTGTTCGTTATGTAACAGTGTTTGTGCTTCAGATTAAATCGACTTTGAACCCGTCATGACTGCATCTTGTGGTTAAAGTACAGATTTATTTCTTCTTTTTTTTTTAATACACTGAATATTAATACACTGACTCACTACTAATTGCATTTATCTTTTACTGGAATTAAATATAACACGTGAACAGTGTCTATTTTTTGCTGTCTGTTGGTTAATCTGTCTGTCGATCTGTGGGTTTGTCTCTGTTAATCTGTCTCTCAGTTAATGCAGCTATCAGTCTGTTTGGTTGTCTGTCAAGTTTGCTGAACTTTGAAGACAAACAGGTTTGTCTGTTGTCTGTTGTTGATCTGTCTGTCAGTCTGTTGGTGTGTCTCTCAGTTAATGTGTCTTTTGGTCTGTTGGATTGAAATGTTGTGAATCTGGTTGTCAGTCTGTGTGTTGGTTAGTTTGGTCAGTCTGTTGATCTGTCAGTAGGACAATCAGGTTTGTTTTTCTTTTTTTTTCTTTCTTTCTACCTAGATCTTTGTATGAGCGGATCCTTTACCAGTCCTCCGTCCTTTGAGCGTTGTCTAAGTTCGTTTTAGTCATGCTGCAAGTCCATGGTCACAGTTGATGAATCAACTTTTGAGTCATTATATTTTAGGCACACAATGTTATGACTCATGTGCCACATGTGCTCTTTGTCCCCTCAGACCATGCTGGTCCAAATGTGGTACCCCATCACCGTGGCGACCATCTCCCGGGAGTTCAAAAAGATCCTCGCCAAGTATCTGAAGGCCACGACGGGAAGTTTGGAGGGTCTGGAGTTCAAACTGCACGATTTCGGCTACAGAGGAGTCTCCTCTCAGGAGGTAGGAGTCAGCTGTGGTGTATTCTGGAGTCGATTCACAAACGCACATACTTAAACTTGTGTTAATATAAATTGCCGGTTTTATTATTTATCTCCAGGACACTTTTTTTTTTTTTTTTTTTTAAGGGTTGGACCTAAACACGTGTTTTGGTCCGTGAGCATCTGGCTCAGCTGCCAATAAGTAGCTCAGGTCAGAGACACTGGGTGAAGACAGACAATGAGACACTTCCTCCTAAATACGAGCAGGAGGAAAGCCTCCTATCAGAGTTTATTGATCACGCAGTACGATGCCTCCCAGACCTGTCATCATTTTCATAATTGCTTCGCCCGCGATCGATTAGCTGGTAGATTTCACAGTCCTACACTTCCTGTCATTTTAAACGCGCTGCTTGTCTTTGACGGCTCAAGTGTAGCGAATGTTGCGTGTTTGTAATTTGTTAAAGAGCAATGTGTTACATCTTGCTTTTTATCCGTTTATAGCTATTTAATGTTGTGGGATTGTCCTGAAACAAGTTAGTTTTCATCTAGATGATGAACAAGCTTCCCTTCCCCAGCCTTTCTCTTTCTCCATCTCTCTCTCTCTCGCTGTCTCGCTCACTCTCTGTCTCTCCGGTTCTCTCTCTCTCTTTTTCTTTCTCTCTTTTGAAGTTAAGACAAAAGGAAATGAGCTTCTCTCGATTCCAAGGAACTGGCAAGTGAAAAGTCTCTCTGACATTCTTCCTTTCTCTCTCTATTATTCTTTCTGTTTTGTGTCTCTCTTTTTCCCTGTCTGTGTTCTCCTGTTTCTCTTTCCCTCTCCACCTCTCTCTCTCTCTCTCTTCCCTGAAAATAAGGCAATAGGAAATTGGCTTCTCCTTTTCCTGGGAAAGTAAATAGTTTGTCTGACTTCCTTTCTCTCTTTCTCTGTCTGTAATGTTCACCATTTCTGTCTTTCTCTGTCTCTAGGTTCTACTTTTATCTCACGCTGTCTCTCTCAGTCTCATGCTTTGTGTGACTAATTTTGTACTAATTTTGCTCTCTCTCTCTCTCTCTCTCTCTCGGTTGTCATTAAGACGTGTTAAGGTGTCAGTGTGTTGTCAGGCGTGTGTTTGAGTGGATTAATGGTCTGCCAAAGAGAGTAATGATGTCAAACTGAGATGATGAATTCTCAAGCGGAGAGGCTTTTTTTTTTTTTTTTTCCTTCTTTGTCTTTTTCCTGAGTTATCCTGATGCCTTATGTGGTGTATACAAATAAACATTCATACATATGTATCAATCAGTCATATTTGCATGGTAGATGTTTATAAAGTGTATCGTTGGGAAATTCAGAGAGTTAGCATCATATACAGTTTGTACTCCAGATCAGCAAGGCCTTTCCTGCCAACTTTAAGCTTTAAGATTGACAAATTTGCAAAACACGCCATGCAGAGAGATGTAGTTAAGTAAAGGAACAGATATCTGCTGTACCTTTGAGTGGAGTATAAGTAAAAAGAATCCTCTAATAAAACTACTCAACTAAAGTACAGAAACGTGAAATATGTACTTAAGTACAGGAATGAAGTAAATGTATTCTGTTACCTTCGACCTCTGGTTTTGTTAACAAGCACCTCCTTTTACTTAGACGATGAGATTGTATTTCTTACCGATTTTGCACCCGCCCAAAACACAGTATTGGTGCTCATTTTATGTATTATTATAATTTTTTTTTTACATGTAATACAGGAAATGTGTGTGCCAAGGAAGCTACTTCTGATGTTGATGCAACATGCAAGTTGCCAATCTTACTTCCTTAAAAATTTCAAGTTGCTTACTTCAGCTGTTTTGGAGAGGTGATTTTATATGTTCCCCAAAAACCGCGATCTACCGTCTCACTTCAAACAACAACAATAATAATTTAAAATGCAAATTATTCATATTTCTTTATGGGTATTGATCCTAAAATTGGTGTAAGCTTTTAAAAGCATATGACCTGTAAAAGTTGTTGCCTAAATTGGTTTTTCAAAATCTCTGTAGTGTCCGTAACCATGTCAAATTCATGCTGCAATACCATAACCAATTATTCTGTTTTAGAATAATACACTTTTTCAGGTTTATGTCTTTTTCATGTGAAATCTAAACTGGCCGAGTTTCATCTGAATGACAGTTAAGACTGTTGGAAGATTTGAATTAAAAAAAGTTCCGGACACTGCAGACATAAAAGGGCATGAAATTGTATTTACCTAATACGTTTCTTTTTGATCTGATAAAAATATAAATGTGTATGTATATTTACACTGATGATCCTATCTGAAAATTTACTTTTTCAACTAGGTGAGAGACTTTTTTTTTTTTTTTTAAGCACCGATACCATGTTTTGGCCGACACAGAGCTACATGGATATTTAACTTCTTCCTGTTTTATAAGCATTATGTTTTACTTGCAGTGCTTCTTTTATCAGTGTTCTGTCACATGTGACTCACAATGTTTTTTTTTTGTTTTTTTTTCCCGTCCTACACGTGGACAGTCAGCAGCGTTGGGCGGAGCCGCACACTTGGTGAACTTTTCCAGCACGGACACTGTGGCAGGAATCCTCATGGCTCAGCGTTACTACAACTGCCCCATGGCTGGCTTCTCTATACCTGCTGCTGAGCACAGGTGAGACACGCACACACACGCACACACACACTCTCTGCCGCATGTTTATCCCCCAAACTAACCGTTCTGACGTTCTGATCGTCTGTTTCATTTTTGGCCTTCTGCACGCCTAACGCTCTTATTAAAAACATCTGCCACTGACTCATTTCCCAGGAACTCATTCACACACACTCGCACAATTTTCAAGTGGCAGATTCATTAGAAGATTGACTCAGTCACCGTGTTTGTTGCCTCCAGGCTGCACTCAGCACTCATGTAATCGTGTCTAACCACAGACAAGAGTTGCACAACCTAACAACCACCAGGGGGAAAAAAACATTTCATAATAATATTATTAAAAAGAAAAAAAAACATTTAAGACCTTAAGAAAACAAGACATTTAGGACAATATGCAAGAGCGAACTTGAGAAATAAAAAAATAATACTAATACAATAATAAACTTTAGATTTTATTTATTTAAAAAAAACGTAATAGTTCATTTGTAAGGCGTTTTTTTTGCTTTATATTTGTTAGAGCAATTTGACACAAAATAAAACATTATGAACACACAAACAAATACACTAATAGTGTAGAAAATGTCGGTCCTATAAAGCTGTCCTGATGGTGAATAATCCTAATTTCGGAAAATCCTCAACAAATCACATGTTGTACAGCACCATCATCTCCTGGGGCCGGAGCAGAGAGAAGGATGCGTATGAGTACTTGCTGGACCAGTTCCCCTCAGGCCCAGTGGCGGTGGTCAGCGACAGCTACGACATCTTCAAGGCGTGCAAGCACATCTGGGGAGACAAGCTGAAGGAAAGAGTGATGGAGCGCAGCGAGGACTCCATCCTCGTCATCCGGCCCGACTCAGGAGACCCCACAGAGACGCTGCTGGAGGTGGGTCGAGTCCCGAGGTCAGGGTGACCCGAACCAGTGGTGTCACGAATTAAACCTTTTGCAATTAGCAAAAACTAACCCGTTCTGCTTTAATTTTCCTCACGGGATAACATCTGGATGCTCTCATTTAGACGTTCAGCCTTCTGCTCATAATAACTTAGGTTGTTAGAAAGGGCAGGATCTTTGTATACTTGTGGTTCCTGCTGCATTTCGTGACGCCTGATAGTGGCACATCTGTTCTTCATGGGTGGCTTTTAAAAAATCTAAAATTAGGATCTGAGTTTGAGTTATGTTCTGGTCCAGTTTAAAGGAAGGAATGAAATGAGGAAGGAGAGTCCCAGGGAAGGAAGGACGAACCAAAGAAAGGAACGGGAAGAAGGAAGCAATAAGTGGAAGGAAGTAAGAAAGGAGAGGAAGTGTGAAAGAACCAAAGAAAGAAGGGAGAAAGAAAGGAAAACATGTAGAGGAAGAGACAAGGAACTAAATAATGAAGGAATAAAAAAAGAGAAAGAGGAGAAGGACCAAAGAAAGGAAGGTGATAAAGAATGAATTCAAAAGAAGGAAAAGAGCAAGAATGAAAACAAGGAAAGGGAAAGGGCAAGGTAGGAAAAGAGTCAATCATCAATGAAAGAAAGGTGAAAAAAAGGAAGCAAAGAACAAAGGAAAGAAATAGGGAAGGGAGAGTAGAAGAAAAGGAGACAGGAAGGAAACAAGGAAGGAACGAAAGAGGATGATGGAACGAGAGAAATGGGGCTCAGGATTTGCAAACTCCTATTTATAGCAGCCACTTCCCTGAGACGGCTTCTGTCATGCTACCACTTTTAGCTGTGTATAATACAGAATGTGTAATCTGATCCTATTGATTCTTACACATCATTTTCTTTTGATTCTTTAAAGCTGCTGTGCAACAATGACCATTGTTAAAAATTAAAATTATAAAACATTGTACTCTCTCTCTCTCACTCTCTCTCTGCAGGTGATAAAGATTTTAGAGGAGCGTTTTAGCTCTTCTCTGAACTCTGTAGGCTATAAAGTGCTTCCATCATACTTGCGCCTCATCCAGGGCGACGGGATCGATCTCTGCTCAGTTGATAAGGTAAAATAATAACACTCGGGCAAGATGAGCCTAATGGTGGTGCTGTAGTGCAGGGTTTTGCACACAACCAAAAAACCTTAAGGACCATTTTAGCTCCTCCAACTAAAATAATATGCCAACAGGGATTTAATTGTATACTTTTAATTATGTCCGGGTGACAAAAGACTCAGAGCATGACATATTGTGTGTGGCTTTTCCCAGATCCTGAGGAAGCTCAGCGAAGAGGGCTGGAGCGCAGAGAACGTGTTCTTCGGCTGTGGAAGCTCCCTGCTGCAGAAGATCAACAGAGACACGCTGAACTGTGCATTCAAATGCAGCTACGTGGAGAGTAGCGGAAAGGGGGTGAGTTAGTTGTTTTTCCTTTCCTTTCTGTCTCTTGCTTTTTCTGTCCCCTGTCTTTGACATGTAGGTTAGACATGGACATCACTGTCCATCACGTTGTAGCGGCGGCATCCGTCGTCATCGCACTTTTTCTTCTATCCACAACCTCTCCTTAATCATGCATTGTGAATTTCACCAAACCTTCAAGGAACCTTTTATTAGCAAGCATAGATGTCAAATCATAGATTTAATTTTCTAATATTTATTTTTTCTTGTAAAAATGTCATCCTTGGAAGACTTTCCTTTGTTTATCTAAATGAGCGATGTCCTAGATGAGTCTTGCATCTGTTGTGTACATGTTTGTGTGTAGATGGATGTGTATAAGCTGCCAGTGACGGACCCCTCTAAGGGATCGAAGCGCGGTCGTCTGTCACTGAGGAGAAACTCGGATGGGTTTATAGAAACGGTGGAACGCGGCGCTGGCAAACCGGAGGAGGTAAGACGGGGAAAACATGCGGATCTGTAAATCTGTTAATATTAAGCAAGAAAAAAAAATGTACCACACCAAAGAATGTTAGATATTAACTGAATTTTATGAACAATCTCTCTCTCTCTCTCTCTCTCTCTCTCTCTCTCTCTCTCTCTCTCTCCCTGTGTATGTGTGTGTGTTGCGCAGGATATGCTCGTGACAGTGTTTGAGAACGGGACCATCCTAAAGGAGTACTCTCTGGACGAGATCCGGAAGAACGCCCGGCTCTGGGAGGAGGACTTAAACCCGGATCAGCACAACAAGGACCACAGCAGCACGCTGGACATCCACCAGAAACACATCATGAACGGCTTGCACTAATCACGATCCTGCCCCCCCCACCCCCCCCCTTTTAACCAAACCCACCAATGGACCAATCGATACCATCCTTCCCATCAAATTCCACCCAGCCAATCCCCCCCCACCTCCCCCACCCCTAGTCAGGCTCCACCCCATCTCCAATACACCTTGGCCATCGCAAACAACATTCATCTTTCTTGAAGTAATCAGTCACAGTGATGTTTGGATTTTAGATAACATTTATGTTAAATAAAATTTTTAGATTTTTCCATTTGAATCAGGCAAAACATCCAAAGCACAGTCTGTTTTGACGGTGGAGGATCGCGCAGAGGTGGGAAAAAAAAAACATCTGTAAACATAGATTACTTTGGAAAAATACAAACATCTGCAGTAAATTAGTGACGTCAAGGTGCTCCTGAAGTGTAAATAGACGCAGTTAATCAGAGTTTAAAATCTAGTGTTCCTTATGCGTTTTTCCACCGTAGTCTCATTTTCACAAAACGCCAAATATCACTGTTGGTGCTTATAGAAGACACACCATTTGTGTATTACCGGCAGGGCTTGGTTAAATTGTTTTTGTTCTTTGTTTGTGTTTTTTTTTTCCTCAGACTTTCATATGATTTTGTTGAAATATAGCTAAATTGTTTAAAAAAATAAAAATAAAAAAAAACAAGCATAATCTGTATCAGGTGAATGAAAGATCTCCAGGTCAGAAATGAGTTCCTTTTATGCAGACGTTTTAAAACGAATAATGCAGTCTATGCACCTCTGACATGAGCGATATGAATTTACACGCAATATGCATTCGAGTGCGTAGAAAGCCGCACGTTCGTAACCGTAAAATTGTTCTTTCAGTGCTTGTTGAATGATGACATTAGACACTCGCAGTAACGAAACCAAATACACTTATTGTAAGTGTATAGTACAATAATACTACAGTACTATATATCTTTATTTTATTTTTTTTACATTAAATGTATTTTGTATTATTTCTGAATTAATCGGGGGTTTATAAGGATCAAACATGGCCGTGCTAGTGCTGCACTTTCTATAAGGCCACATCTGTTATGCATTTATAAGGCGTTCCATGAAACGTTTATGGAAATGCACTTTATAGTTACGTGAACATGGTTAATGTTAAAGAAACACGGCTTGTATACTAGTTTATATTTGGCTATACATCATACATACACGGACATGTTGTTTTGTTTTTTTTATTGTACAAAGGGTGTTCGAGTCTAACAGGGATTTGTGGTGAATGAAGGTGTAAAACCAAGTGACATTTAAGGCTGTTCGTTCCTACCTGGATGCAAGTGCATTTGTGTAGCCGGGGATTATAACTCATAACTTGTGATCTGTACATTCCGCATGTTTAAAAGTCCCGGATTTACTTCAACGCCTGTTGTACTTAAAAACATTTTGTCCATTTCTTAAACTTGCGTACAAGCACCATTTTTAACACGATATGTTAACAATTTGTTCACTGTAATGCGTTTTTCACAAATAATTGTTTTTAAACACTGTGTATAACGCCTTATGAATGCATTAGGACAGGTTACGAAAGTGTTGCTGGTGTTTTCTTCCTCACACTAAATCAGTAAAAACTGAGAATGTGTGTGCGTGCGCATATGAGCACGCGTGTTCATATGTGTGGAGTGTGTTTTCCTTCCTCTAGACGTAAAGTTGAGGGAATCGAGGCATGGAGTTGCTCACACTGCCTTAACAACCACTTGGATTCCGGTGCTCATGTTTTTGCACTCCCTCACTTTATTCCTCCATCATCTCTAAGCCCCTCCTTATTTCACATAAGTGGCTGCTTTATGTTCATTCTTATTATTTCAAGTGCTTCATCTCGTCAGTCCTAATATGATTTATGTGTTTTCCTTGTCTGTGTGTGTCTTGCCTGTTTGGTGGGAATGGCATATTTTCCAAGTTGGATATGATATGAAGCAGATGTTGACCCTACCTCTTGTTGTTGTTGTTGTTGTTTTGTTTTTGTTTTTTGTTTGTTTGTTTGTTTTTTGCCACAACAATGCTGTTTAATATTGTAAAAATGATGGTAATTACACTAAAATTATGTGTATTATGCTGTTGTGTAAATATATTTTTTTTGGAGTTGTAGGAGTATTGTTTTAAGCGTTTAACTTTTATCTCACTTTTTTCACTTTGTTTTTACAAAAGTGAGTTTTAGTATGAGAGAAAACAAATAAAGAAAAAAAGTGTTCACTCCGCAATCTCCTGATTTTATTTTTACAGCAGGTTACAGGTATAGTCAAAAAGTGGCAAATTCTAACCAGTAATTGAGGTTTATTAGGGAATGCTTTTAGGTTTAGACTACTTCCTTAAAAACTCATTGAAGCAAAAATGTACATCGTTTACTGGTTGAACAATTTCAAATGATTTTGATGACATTTTCTTAATTTAGCAAATATTTGATTCTAATCCCTGGTTGTCATGAGGGTTTTATGAAATAAAAAAAAATTTTTTTTTTAAAAGATGTCCTTGTAAGCTTTTTCCATCATATTTATATCAGGTCTTTACGTAAACGCACTGCAAATCCCAAAGAAACACATACAGAAGTCAAAGCAAAGGCAAAAACCAAAACACTACAAAACAAAAACACAAAAATTCAGCAGAATAATTATTTTTTTTTTTTTAAATAACGCAAATAAGTTGACGCACATGCAAAACGAAAAAGAAAATACATCCGTCTTCACAGGAAGTCTCCTATGTTTGGGAACATTGCGATCTTAATTCAAGCAAAACAGCCAATAGGACCAGACGGAATCGCCATCGGCTGTCTTCAAGCTTTCATTGATGGTTATGTTTTATTGCTGCTACTTTGTTTATCTTTCGGGTTTTAGATTTTTATTTTTAGCAGGAATCTTTATTAAAAGACATTTGGAAGTACTCCGTCTTCATTATCTTGATTGTTGAGGAATAAAGCCTTTTGTGCCGTGATTAATCTATTTGATAACCAGTAGATACACCGAATATCAAAGCAGTCGTTAGTTGCAGCCCTTGTTACAAGATACTAACAACATCATACTGATAAAGCTTGGTGACTTCATCTATGCAGCTATGAAAAGTATGAACCTACAGCAGGCGTTTAGAGCAAGGGTGATCAAATGTGTGTCTATGACCGTTATGTAGTATTAGTAACACTATTTGAGAAGGCCAGAGATCAGCTGAGGAGAACAGGGTGGACTTTGGAGAGATGACTCCTCAGTCTCGTACTTATAGGAGTAAGCTAAAAAAAGGCTTAGGATTAAGAGGTTTGATTCTCCATGCACAGTGACTTTGTCTGGCCGTTATTAGGTGTGTCCTGATCAGCTATAAATAGTGGTGCGGCCTTTCAGCCAGCACGTGAGCGCATGTCTGTCATAGCTGGGATGAAACGCACGAGCCTTTGGGAATTTCTCTCTGGAAATGGAACATGACAGGACGCGGATTGCATCTGACCTCGAGCCGAGTTGGAGAGAGTTTCACAAAGTCCTGTTTAAACACAACGGAGGTTAAAAGCCGTTGGTCAACATTATCTGATAATAGACAAAGCCTCCAGAGTCTTTGTGCTCTTTCACATTAGCTGATAGGAATCATGTGGGCGTGTAAATAAATAAATAAATAAAAAAAATTAAAAACTGCTTGGATTGTAAACATATCGTTTATTTAGAAATGAAATGACCTGCAGCTGTTACAAAGAAAACCCTCCCGAGGTTCGATTCCAAAGTAACGTAACTTTGTATGCGTTTGATCAGTTGCGTATCTTTTGGCAGTCGGTTTTTGGGAGCAAAAGATGAATCACTTGCACGATTTCTTTCCTTTTATACAAAACATGGTTTATGAGGCAGAACTGGTTTTTTGTTTTCTCCTTAAGTTTTACTCTGGAGCTACGGAGTGATTATTTCAAAAGCTGACAACAACAAGTGTATAAAGTATCCCAGCTCTCAGAAGAAAAGCACTGTGACGCTGTGACTGATTCCGCTGTCTTGTGCAATACTTTGTTTAGTGACTTGAATGAAAAAAAAAAAAACCTCCGTAAATATATAAGACGTAAAAACGTTCGTGGGACGTTGTTGCAATACGTGGAAAAACCCCGGAAGGACGTTTTCTGGTTACTTTTAGTTGAAAAACTAAAACTAAAGACGATATTTGAACCTAATCCTCAATCCTAATTTCACCAAAAAAAAAAAATGTGGAAAAAAAATTTGAGCTTGTAAGGAATGCAGGGTGACGACCTTTTGGAAAAGATTTTGTTGTTGTGTCAATGTGCAGTGTTCGGAAATCCCAGCAATTTCTACATGCAGTCAGTCCCTCATCAGTTAATGTCCAGAGCTTTATCAGGAATCTCCCAGAGTTACCAACTTTGATTGGATCGCCTTCTGACTCCACAGAATTTGATCAGGCGGCGGAACATTTAGAGTCAACATTTCGTCAGACCTTAGATAATGTAGCTCCAGTTAAAAGGAAATTGATTAGAGATAAGAAACTCGCTCCCTGGTATAATGATCACACGCGCAGTTTAAAACAGACCGCTCGGAAATTAGAACTTAAACGGCGTCAAACCAAATTGTTAGTATTTCAAATAGCATGGAAGGAGAGCGTGCTGATCTATAGAAAAGCTCTTAGTGGAGCTAGATCAACGTATCTCTCCACTCTTATAGAAAATAACAAAAATAATCCAAGGTTTTTATTTAATACTGTAGCCAAATTAGCCAGAAATAAGACCACTGCAGAAATCTCAACTACAACAGCATACAGTAATGAGGACTTCATGAACTTCTTTCATAAGAAAAATGGCAAACATTAGGCATAAAATTGAGGCTGTGAAACCGCAGATGTTAAACTAGCCATGTCAGATCGGAACCTAGAATACTTTACTCCCCTTGAAGAGAATGAACTAATTTCGCTCATCTCTTCTGCAAATTCATCAACCTGTGTATTAGATCCTATACCGACGCATTTTCTCAAACAGATAGTGCCAGAAATAACAGAACCCCCGTTGAAAATAATTAACTCTTCAATCAGCAGTGGGTATGTTCCAAAATCTTAAACCGATAATTAAGAAGTCTGACCTCGACTCCTGTAAGCTGTCCAATTACAGGCCGATATCAAACCTCCCCATTATCTCTAATATTCTGGAAAAGATAGTAGCGGAGCAGCTATGCTCATATCTACATAGAAATAGCATAAACAAACTGTATCAGAGACAGCACTCGTTAAAAGTATTAAGTGACCTTCTAGTGGCTTCTGATCAGGGTCACTACGCTTGTGTTAATTGACCACAGTGCAGTTTTTGACACCACTGATCACACACCGTATTCTCCTTCACAGATTAGAAAATGTAGTAGGAATTAAGGGAACAGCCCTCTCCTGGCTCAGATCCTATTTGACTGATCATTATCAGTATGTAGATTTAAATGGTGATTATTCTGCACATTCTCTAGTGGAGTTTGGTGTTCCACAGGGTTCGGTTTTAGGCCCACTGCTTTTTTCCCTTTACATGCTTCCTTTTGGGCAACATAATCCGTAAGCATGGTATTAATTTTCACTGTTATGCTGACGACACGCAGTTATACAGTACTACGTCTCAGCAAAACCAGATGAGAGAAACCAGCTTGCTAAAGTTGAGCAATGCGTAAAGGATAGAGACTGGATGCTAATTAACTTCCTTCTGCTTAATCCTGATAAGACTGAAGTTCTAGTCATAGGACCGCATGCAGCTAGAAGCAAGATTTTAGATCACACTGTAACTTTAGATGGCCTTTCTAGTGAGTATGCATTGTGTGTAAAAGCCCTCGGTGTGATTATAGATTCTAGTCTTTCATTTGAAACTCATGTAGACAATATCACCAGGACAGCATTCTTTCACCTCAGAAATATTGCCAAGTTAAGGAATAAATTGTCACTAAACGATGCAGAAAAACGAGTTCATGCTTGTATGACCTCAAGGTTGGACTATTGTAACGCCTTACTGTCTGGTTGTTCAACTAGGTGCATAAACAAGCTTCAATTAGTTCAGAGTCCTCACTAGAACCAGAAGATACGAGCACGTCGCCCCTATCGTACCTTCGCTTCATTTTCAAACATTACTTTTTAAATATAAAGCAATTAAATGGTCTCGCGCCGCAGTATCTGAGTGAACTGCTAGTGTCTTACGATCCGCCACGCCTATTTCGTTCAAAGGATTCAGACTGCTTGTCAGTACGGCATATTATTAAAACTACAGCAGGGGGCAGAGCTTTTTCTTAAAAAGCCCCAAAGTTATGGAATAGTCTTACAAATAGTGTTCGGGACTCAGACACAGTCTCAGTGTTTAAATCTAGGCTAAAAAGCCGTTTATTTACCCAAGCATTTTGTAAATAGATTAACCTTAGGTAAAGGAGCAGATCTGGGGGACTCATGGACGTAGAGTATTCTGGTGAACTGCTATGTTTAGATGCTGTCCTCCCCTCTCTCATTTATCACTCAGGTTTGTTGACAGTGAGGTGATCGGTTGCTTTACATCTAAGGGAGCCCTCATGTCTGGCTCTCCCTTTTAGTGATGCTGTTAAGCCGGAGTCCCTGCTTGCACTCTACATTAAAAATACATTCACCTTATACATTATGTGACTGTGACCATACCTAACCGTTATCTCTCCTATTCTGCTCTCTCCCCCTCTCTCTCTTTCCCTCGTTCCTGAGCTGCCAGTGATCCAGACTCCCTCTGCCCTCTGGACCTGCCTGACTCATCCTGGTGCCCCGCTTCTGGTTGGAGATCTCTTCACATGGATGTCCCGTGTGTCTCTTTGGGATGCGTCCGATGTCTGGGGACGGTTTCACTCTACTAGGAAGACGGTTCTGGCCTTAACTACAGTCGCTCGATAGTTCAGGACTCGAAGTCTACCTGAGCCTCCAATAACTACCTGGACTCCATATTAACATCAAATAACATCTGTTAACAACTGTTATACTGAACTGCCTTGCACCCAACACACAGTATGAATGCAGATCATTCCTGCTTTCTGTTCACTCAAATGAGGATGGGTTCCCTGTTGAGTCGGGTTCCTCTCAAGGTTTCTTCCTACTGCCATCTCAGGGAGTTTTTCCTTGCCACTGTCGCCCTCAGCTCGCTCAACACGGACTATCTGACTACCTGACCATTTCTGATTCATACACATTCACATTTCATACAAACTGAAATAAACCTTTTGATTGTGTAAAGCTGCTTTGCGACGATGACAACCGTTAAAAGCGCTACACAAATAAAATTGAATTGAATTGAATTAATCCCTATGACCTTTGTAACCCGGCAGAAACAGTGTGAACGAGCACAAAGCACTGGGCGTCTTTGGCCATTATCTGATAACGTCGTCCAATAGCCTTCCATCTTCCCTGTGGTTAAATGGCACCCCAAACGCTTGTGTAACGCTCTCGAAACCATTTGGAAAACAAGCAAAACAAAACCAAAAATAATCCAACAAAATTCAAAAAGACCATATTTCGGCAAAAAAAAAAAAAAAGCAAATGTCATGGGTCAGTTAATATTAGAGGTATAATATGTTCAACGTCAAAATGTAAATGTTGGAATAAAAGTTGCGATAATAAAATTTGTCACGTTTAGGTTGTCCAATTGCAATGAGCAGTCCCAAAATCTCACAAGGATTACATACAGTTGGCTAGATGAAAATTTCCTTAGCCAAAGATTAGTTAATATCCTGACCAGCCGTAACATTATGACCGCCCAGTAACAGTAACAAACTGTGTGTACTGACGCCTTTTTACCCGAACCGCCATTAACATTTCAATTGCTTCAATTAATTCAGTCTTCGCTCCCCATGTGCATCAGTGAGTCCTGGCCACCCGTGACCCTGTCGCCAGTTCACCGGTTTTCCTTCCTTGGATCACTTTTAGTATGTCCTGACCACATCCCAAAAGTGCTGCAGCTCTGGAGCTGCTCTGACCCAGTCGTCTAGACATCACAGTACCTATATTTTTAATATCTCATTACAATGATGGCTGAAAGTGGGTGGGGTATACAGTATTAGGCAGCAAGTGAACCTTTTTTTCCTTAAGCTGATGCGTTGGAGGCAGAAAAAATGGGCAAGCGTAAGGATTTGAGAGATTTCGAGAAGAGGCAAGGTGTGATGGCTAGACGACCGAGCGACTCCAAAACTGCAGGTCTTCTGTCAGCAATGTTCTTTTGGAAGAAGTATCTTATACAACTGAGAGTTGGATAGTAAAAGGGTACAAACACTCATCATTTATATACAGTATATATATATTGTATCCACTACAATCACTTTACAGTAAAGCACTTTTACTGAACGTTAAGAAAGATTTGTAATTAGGTTTCACAAACATGCAGTAATAGAGAGCCCTCTATTGCTTATTTCAAAACACTGCAGTTAAACACCACGTTTAACACAATGTAAAGCCATCCCTTTGGTGCTAGTTGTTGTTGTTGTTGTTGTTGTTGTTGTTGTTATTGTTGTTGTATCTCACGGAGTTTTTCCTCACCGTTGTCGCATCCGGCTCATTCATTAAGGATGTAATTCTTCATTTTCTCTCAGATTTCTTTAAACCTATTTTGATAGATTTTCTAATGTTTCTTGAAGCTTGAAGCTACATCTATTGTGGTTTTAAAGGAACCTCATATGCAGCCCGGCTTATTATTCCGATAGCCCTACTCGCACGGGATTAGTATTAACTGGGGGCCTTGTGTGATTTGTAATAATTAAATAAAAAAATAAAATGGTTGTCTTTGATCTTATTCCCATGCGAATCAGCCATTTGGCCGACCCAAATTTCAATAGTGTTATGGTCTGGCGAGTTCATGTGGGAAAAGCTCCTAGTACCATTCTGTCATAATTTGAGTTCTGGAGCATGCCCATGCCATCAGTGGAGAAAAACTCCTTCGGTTAGCTGACTTTATTTTATTATATACACCTGACCAACTCAAGCAACCCCAGATCATAACACTGCCTCTTGTACAGTGGACACTAAGCATGGTGGGTCCATCGCCTCATGCTCTTCCCTTCTTACCGTCTTATGTCTACATGAGAAGAAAATTGCATGTTAGTACGCGTCCAAGGTTGATTAAATAAAATAAAAAAAATCACTGCGGCCACTACTTCACTTCACAACGCTGCGCTTTTCACTTCTGCACTTTGCAAATTTGATATGCTTCATTTCATTAAACTTCACTTTCGAATGCTTATTGGAACTGTGGCACGTTGCTTTTGAACAACAAATCAATCAAAATCCTTGGAAGAACCTTAAAAGCTCTGTTTAATAAATAGATGTAGCGTAAGGTTTATTAAATGGAGCACTCAGAATAATAGACTGCATATGCTGATTCTCCGACTTTGCTTCTTTTTTTTTTTTAACAAATCCAATGGACCCATTTTACATCTTCAAACGGGAGCGAAATGGCACGCAGTAAAAGCGGTGCCTGAGAAATAAACAGTAGATAATTAGGCAACACTGTCATCACCGTTTAGAGGATTAGTTGCTAGGCAACCTTTTTTGCTAAGCGTGTTGTCATGGAGTTAAATGTTCAGATGCTGGATAACCTCTGAAATGCTCAGGTGACCTCTGACTGATCTGTGCATATATACGTGGACAAAATTGTTGGTACCCTTCGGTCAATGAAAGGAAAACTCACAATGGTCACAGAAATAACTTTAATCTGATAAAAGTAATAATTTAAAAAAATTCTATGAATGTTAACCAATGAAAGTCAGACATTGCTTTTCAACCATGCTTCAACGGAATTATTAAAAAAAAAAAACTCATGGAACAGGCCTGGACAAAAATCGTGGTACCCCTAGAAAATACTGAAAATAATGTGACCAAAGGGACATGTTAATTCAAGGTGTGTCCACTAATTAGCATCACAGGTGTCTACAATCTTGTAATGAGTCAGTGGGCCTATATATAGGGCGTCACTGTGTTGTTTGGTGACATGGTATGTACCACACTCAACATGGACCAGAGGAAGCGAAGGAAAGAGTTGTCTCAGGAGATTCGAAAGAAAATTATAGACAAGCATGTTAAAGGTAAAGGCTATAAGACCATTTCCAAGCAGCTAGATGTTCCTGTGACTACAGTTGCACATATTATTCAGAAATGTAAGATCCATGGGACTGTAGCCAACCTCCCTGGACGTGGCCGCACGAGGACAATTCATGACAAATCAAAGAGACGGATAATCCCAATGGTAACAAAAGAGCCCAGAAAGACTTCTAAAGAGATCCAAGGTGAACTTCATGCTCAGGGAACATCAGTGTCAGATCGCACCATCCGTCGTTGTTTGAGCCAAAGTGGACTACATGGGAGACGACCAAGGAGGACAACATTGTTGAAAACAAATCAGAAAAAAGCCAGACTGGAATATGCCAAACTACATGTTGACAAGCCACAAAGCTTCTGGGAGAATGTCCTATGGACAGATGAGACAAAAATGGAACTTTTGCCAAGGCACATCAGCTCTATGTTCACAGACGGAAAAATGAAGCATATGAAGAAAAGAACACTGTCCCTACTGTGAAACATGGAGGAGGCTCTGTTATGTTCTGGGGCTGCTTTGCTGCATCTGGCACAGGGTGTCTTGAATCTGTGCAGGGTACAATGAAATCTCAAGACTATCAAGGGATTCTAGAGAGAAATGTGCTGGCCAGTGTCAGAAAGCTGGGTCTCAGTCGCAGGTCATGGGTCTTGCAACAGGACAATGACCCAAAACACACAGCTAAAAACACCCAAGAATGGCTAAGAGGAAAACATTGGACTATTCTAAAGTGGCCTTCTATGAGCCCTGACCTCAATCCTATTGAGCATCTTTGGAAGGAGCTGAAACATGCTGTCTGGAAAAGGCCCCCTTCAAACCGGAAACAACTGGAGCAGCTTGCTCATGAGGAGTGGGCCAAAATACCTGCAGAGAGGTGCAGAAGTCTCACTGACAGTTACAGGAATCGTTTGATTGCAGTGATTGCCTCAAAAGGTTGTGCAACAAACTATTAAGTTAGGGGTACCATCATTTTTGTCCAGGCCTGTTCCATGAGTTCATTAAAAAAAAAAAAAAATTCCATTGAAGCATGGTTGAAAAGCAAAGTCTGACTTTCATTGGTTAACATTCATAGAATTCTTATTTATTATTACTTTTGTCAAATTAAAGTCTTTTCTGTGACCATTGTGAGTTTTTCTTTCATTGACCGAAGGGTACCAACAATTTTGTCCACATACAGAACATACTGTACATACATGTATGATATAGAGTATGTTTAGAGCAGAGTGCAAAAATTAGTGTCCCATCCAGACAACATGACTTTTGCAAGTTAGGTATATTTATTTATTTATTTAAATAAGTTATTTATTAATTATGCTTTTTATGTAATTGTGTTGTTAAATACTCATTACTTTATATATTGTTTGCACAGAGAACAGAGAACAGAAGACCTCCATGGAATGTATACTGAGTGCATTATTTTTTGTATGTGTGGGATTATATTCAGCTCATCCCTGTACTTGGCTTCATCGTATCATAATCCAGGCTCATTTCATCCAGTGTACTAATTTTAATCCTAATTATTTCTCATGGATAAACAGGCAGGCTGTAGCCATTTGCCAGCCATATTTCATATTGCATGACGATTTTTTTGTTGTTCTTCTTCTTCTTTTGGATAATTATGTTTCATGCATTAGTCTGCTTTTGTGCAAGTATGACGATGGGCAGAGTGAGTGTTGAAACAGGGTCATGGACGACCATTATTTCAAAATAAAAAGTTTATATAAATAACCACAGGAATAGCAAATGGCTTTACAAACCACTTTAATGAAACAATTGAGCCTATATTGCCAAAAGTTTGTGGACCTGTGCAGGAATACATTATGTGCGCCTTTGCCAAATTATTTCCACAAAGATGGATGCACACATCGGACACCTTAGGATGCCTTTGTGTAGTGATGCGAGAATCGATCATCGGTGTGAGCAAACCAATGAATGATTGATTAATAATTGGTTTAATTGCACTTTATACTGCATCTCGTTGTGTTGTGATAATCAAAACCCACCACCATTCACTATTAGTACACACAAAGTACATGACACATACAGCACTGTGCAAAATGCAAATAACTGCTGTAGAGCAATTATGTCTTCGAAAAGAAAAGTAAATTTAAAAATACTATAAAAAGCTGTAAACAGTAATTAATAAACGAATTCAATAACCAGTTTCACAACACTTTGCTTAAAACATAGTCTCGGGTACAATGCAGAGTTATAGGGAAATTAGCTGCTTAGTTTTACTGAGCTGAGTTTTACCAGCTATGGCCCTTCTTAGGAGTTTGTCGCACCGGCTACATTTTTCATGCATACAAAACCCAGACGTTTTCTTTTTCTTTTTTGTTTCGCCACTGATATTTTCCTATAAGATTCATTTTTTCTTTATACTAATGTACTAATGTTTTTTTTTGTACTGATTTAATAATGATGTCATAAAAGTTTGGAAAAATCCTCCATAAAACAGAGTTCACAGTCCAAAACAGCTCTGAGGTAAAATGTCGTTTGGGATTCCCCTTACGGTTTAAACGCGCAGAGACAACATGAGAGATTCATTTCCTTAGGCACAGTTATAGGTTTTTGGCCAAATGATGGCAGTGTGGAGAATGGGGAGAGATTTAGTCAAGCGGACTGGTATGCTTTACATTGTATTTTCATTGTATTTCAAAGGCATATAAGACTCACGTTGTCAGACTTAAGAACAAATTGGACTTACAAATGTACTCCCGGAACAGGACTTGTTCATAAGTTGGGGATTCCCTCAATTATCATTTAAACAGTTCATATTTAGATGTGTCTGCTACGTAGGCACTGTAAAGTCTTCATAACGGCTCTAATGTGAGGTGCTGTTTGTTAATTTTTGGTCTTCCTTTCCGGGGATGGTCTCCATGAGGACCAGTTTCATCATGGTGTTTGACTGAATGTTTATTGTTCCTTAATTAATTACCTAATGCCAGATTTAATTTCACAGTTTTGAAAAACATCCATTTTTGTCCTAGAATATATATAAAAAAAAGTCTTGTATCCAAACTTTTGATTGGTACTGTACATCATCTGGGTTACACTCATAAGCATCATTTACCAAATATATTAATGTTACAAACCACGACACAGCTGTCAAAGCATTGTAGACCAACAACTATTTACCATTGTACACATACTTACTGCATATCACGCTTTTTATGTTAAAATTTTCCTTCATTAATGGTTTACTTGTATTATTTTTCCTAAAACCAAAGTGAAGTGCTCCACATCTTTTTCCAACAGTCTGGAATTTTACACAATGATGTTGTGAGCGTACACAGTTATCAGCATTATTCTTTATGTCCATTTCCACTAGACAGAAAAGTGAAAAAGTAAAAAAAAAAAAAACATGCGGTGTGTTTTAGGAATTATTGACCATGAAAATTTGCAATTTCTCATAACAGGAAATCGCCTATAAACGATGATCGTCCCTTCAACACTTGTATGCTAAAATGATATAATTTCCCTTCCTTGGAACTGACCGGCCCAATCATGTTCCAGCATGACAATTCAACCCGAACACACCACAAAGAAACACCATGAAGACATGGATGGAGTGGAAGAACTCGAGTGTCCTGCACAGATCCCTGATCTCAACCACATTTTTGCGATGCACCAGAACTGCACCCCAGTGCACTATTCACCCAACCCCGGTGTTTTAATTTAAACCTGTCAGAGTTACTGCAGTTCAAGAGTGCTCATGCTGGTGCAATTTAAATGAATGATCTTAGAAAAATGAGTTGTTCCCTTAAGTGGCTGTTAAATGGAAGTGGAACACATTGTCCAAATTATAATTCACTTTCATTAGGGCACCATCTTTTTCAAAAGAGCACCCCTGCTTTCTTTCTTTCTTTCTTTTTTTGAACTGAAATGTCTCGGCATGGACAGTCCTCCATGTGTAGTGACAGAGCTGGTTATTATACAGTAGAAAGCAGGCCTCGCTATGTGGACTGCTCAGATCCAGCCGTGCAATAATTGCTCTGAGATTTTCTATCTCTCCCCGGCTCTGTGAGAGAACACTTTCTCTATCACTTTCTGTCAGCTTCCGAGCTCAAATTGCCACTGCTCTTGAGCAAGGTCCTCAAATGTAAAAAAAAAAAAAGGACAAAAGTTTACTCTGGATAAGGGCATCTTTAAAATGTGGAGTTTTTCAATAAAATATTGATTCAAAATGTTTCATCTTGTCTCATCATCTATACTGTTTTATCCTGTATTCAGGGACACGGGGGGCCTGGGGCTTATCCCAGGAGGTGGGGTACACACTGGACAGGGTGCCAATCCATTGCAGGGCACATACACACATATAACGAGCAATTTGGGAATGCCAATTAGCCAAATCTGCATGTTTTTGGACTATGGGAGGAAACCAGAGTACCCTGCGGAAACCCACCAAGCACGAGGAGAACATGCAAACTCGATGCACACAGAGGCGGGAATCAAACCTGGCAGGGAATCGAACCCGGACCCTGGAGGTGCAACCACAGTACCACGAAGCCACCGTGCTGCCTCATTCAAAATGTGCTCTTCCAAAACATTAAAGCGTTAAAATAAATGTACTTGGTATGTAGTGACACATTTGACCTTAGAGCACAGAGTTATATAATTCATAATTGCACAGTATCTGGTATCTGGACGGCTTATTTCTGTAAAGTCGGTTGTGATAACGTCAGTTGTGAAAGATGATAACAAAAAGAAAATTAAGGAATGAGGTTACATTGAATATCACGCCACCTGCTGTGTGAATTTTGGAAGAAAAAAAAAGTTTTTATAAAAAATAAAATGACAGCTTGTTCTGTTATTAAAAGATAACAAAGAATTTGTGGGTTGGGGTGTGTGGGAGAAGTTGATTGGAGTGACCAATCAGATTCGAGCACTAAAACAGCACTGTGTAATAATCAGAATCAGAAAGAACTTTATTGCCAAGTATGTCTGCACATACAGTACTAGGAGGGATTTTTTTGGTGACAGAAACTTCCAGAGACAACACCAACACACACACACACACACACACACACACACACACCACACACACACTATCAAATAAATATCAGAGGTATTGAACCGTGTTGTACATATTGTACATATTAATATTGCTCATTTAATATTCAATTAACACTTTTAAACCTTTATTAAATATTTAACTGTTCATGAAGTAGATTGCCTGAGGGAAACAAAAATGTTCATTTGTCTGGCTCCCCTGTTGTTCGCTGCTATATATCTCCGAGCAGACCGCAAATGTTTCAGGAGAAGATGGTTTGGATATGTGCGGTAATTTCTGTCAGGACTTCTTTGTTTTTAGTAGAACTCGCCAGTTTACCCTAAACTGTACATTTTTTGGCGCTACCAAAAGCTGACATGCGCAGTAGCCTTGTAATGATGAACGATCCGCCGTGCCTGTGAGACGATTGGCCTTCCATACAGTCAGAGCGCAGACTCCGCGCATCTCCGCCGTGTGTGTGTCTCAGCCTCGGTGCGCTTTCTGCACTCACAAACACAATGGAAACAGCAAGCAAGGTAGAAGCGAGACAACACGTCGCATGTGCGTTCGCTCAGGGGTCACGTGTTAGTGATGTGCTTTCAAATGCACCATAATTAATGTCTGTTTTTTTTTTTTTTTTCCATTTTTGGGTTTCAGGTCTTAACCACAGGAACATTGCAGGTTCTTAAACTCCCTTTGGGCTTCATCCGCCTGCTGGAGTGGGTGAGTGTTTGAAAGTGGTGGCATTCTCGGTTTCATTACACACGTGTGAACTGCACAGTGATGGAATTTATCTTTTTTTTTTTTAATTCATGAATCAATCTTTAGATCTTTAGTGCTGGCACTTTATAACAGGCTCTTTATTATAAGGCTTGTTCATGCATCACGTGCGCAACATTACTTAAACGTGTGTGTGTGTGCGGAATTTTTCTTTTTTTTTTTTACTCTTGAAAGACGTTTAAAGTTCATTCTTAAGTGTCAAGTTATTAATATTATTATTATTATGCTTTTCTCCGCCCCAGTTAACGCCTGATTAATTGATTACTTAAGGCGCGCGCAGCCCGTGCACGTGCGTATCTCTAAAAGCCCGGGACGCGCGCGCAGCCCGTGCACGTGCGTATCTTTAAAAGCCCGGGACGCGCGTGCGTTTCGGATTTGAGATTTAGATATGATTTCGAAATGCACACGTTATACTCACAGTCTGTTGCGTGCGCCTTAATTTTTCAAATGTAGTTTCCTCCTATACTGTGTCACGTGATTATTTGGGTTCGCATGTACGATTCAATTTTGAGGGGCCTGCATCCATCCATCCATCCATCCATCCAGTTCATCTATCCATCCAAGCTGATATCTCTAAGTGTTGGTTAGCTGCAATGACCCATGACTTGGTCATTGTTGCAGTTGATATTACTTGATGAGGAGGTCCCTAAACTCTGGCACACACACACAAACACACACACAGTCACACACTATGGACAATCCTGGGAACATTAAAAGAACTCAGAGCCCAGTACCCGGAGGAAACCCACAAAGCATAAATAGACCACCCAGACTCCATGCACACGGACAAGAGGCGAGATTCGAACCCACAAAGCTTAGGGCACAAAACAACCTTTTAAGCATGGAACAGCCCTCTGAAATGCATTTTTGCATGTTTCTTGCTTATAATTACTGTATAATATAATCACTATTACTCTCACTCACTCATTATCTATACTGTTTATACTGTATACAGGGTAACAGGGGTCTAGACCCTATCCCAGCAGACTTAGAGTACGAGGCGGGGTACACCCTGGACGAGGTTCCAATCCATCAAAGGGCACAAACACATGTACATACTTACACGCTCATACACACGCTACGGGCAATTTGGGAACATCAGTCTGTCTGTCCGGCATGGACTTTAGATGGTGGGAGGAAACCAGAGCATCCAGAGCACACAGACCTGAGGCAGGAATCAAACTCTCCACCCTGGAGGATATTATTATTATTATTATTATTATTAAATCTGAATACATATAGCAGGACAGTGGTGAAGCGTTCAGCAATGTCTCCTTCCCCCTCAAGGGTCGAGGGTTCGATTCCCGCCTGGGGTTTGCGGGCGTGGAGTTTTCATGTTCTCCCTGTGCTTGCTGGGTTTCCTCTGGTTTCCTCTGGTTGGGCACAAGGGGAACATCCTCCAGGATGTTCCCCTTGTGCCCAAATTTACCTGGTATAGGCCCCAACAACCAAGCAGTTTGGTGGCAGCAGCATTCAGGTGTGTGTTAATATAATGCCAAGAGGGAAAGACGTAAGCTCTACCCCTTGATTTTGTGTCGGTGTTTCTTTATAAATTGGCTTCCCCAAGATTAAAAAAAATCACACCCTAAGCTAAAAGAGAAGAACGTACAAGTGGAACTTAACATAAGTATCCGTATCGATGCTCGCTCTAATACTAATGTGCACTTTGGATAATTATTGCAGTTCAATGCTGAGGGTTCTGAGCACAGTCACTCATCTCCTCTCGGGAGCACGAATCGTCATGGTCCACGTTTGAAGTGTCCTCTGCTCAAACGAGCGGCTTATCGCCCGGGAAACACACACTACTAATGACGTTTGGTCACACCCCAGCTTTTTTTTTTTTTTTTTTTTTTTTGCTCACATTATTCTCCATTTCTCTCCACCATGCGGGGCTTTTGTCTGTGAACCAGCCTCTGTTTTTCTAAATGAGCTTTTTTTTTTTCCTAGGCAGGATTTCCATGATTGTGATTATGACTTTGTGGCTTTAGATGACATTTTATTCCACATCCCTGTTTCATCTTCATTTCTCTTTTTAAATGAAACAGTAATGTGTTTAGTCCAATTTACGCACGAACTAAAATGCAGGTCAATGCAGATCTTTGAATCCGTTTTGAACATTTGAAACATGTCCTGCGCTCATGCTGGTATCCAGCCCGCCAGTCGTCTCGAAGCAGCACATATCAAACATGGGAATGATGCTGCGCGAGTGACTTCCAGCACGCTTGGAGAGGACGTTAACTCTAATAACCGCTCTGTGCAAATGTGTTGGTGCAGAAAAGCATTTCAGTTTGTTGAATCTTTAGGAAGACGGGAGACAACAGTCCGAAGACCACATCGAGTTCACATTCTTGTTACTTGAGATTCACTTGCACGCCTCGAGGGTATTAAGATGCACACAAATGTCATCATCTATCAGCTTTTTTTTATCTCCGTGCATGTGTGTGTTTAAACGTGCACACACTGCTTTGTTTCTCATGCCTAGCTGCCGTATATAATCATAGTAATTAGCCCAGGCTGATGGTTTAGAGGGAGATTAGGGATCGGGGCTGCTGTTTCCGCCTAAATGGACAATGTGGATATTTTTACTCTCCGTAGACTCGAAGCGATGCAGCTCTGTGCGTGTGTGTGTGTGTGTGTGTGTGTATGAGGAAGGTTTTTTGGTTTCAAGGTTAAGCCTGTAATCCAGAGTCAAGTGTGACACAGGCAGATAAGTGGAAATGTAGTGGACACACACACACACACACACATACACACACAAGATGCCTTTTTCTTTTTTTTTTCTTTTTAAAAAAAAAAAAACTTTTGAAAGTTTTTTTTTTTTTTACTAATTTCTTTTTTTCTTTAAAGACGAATAATTAATATTACTGTTTAAATATACAGTACCTAGCTATCTAAATTAAAGTAAGGTTTTGTCTTTACATTGGTCAGAACCCCAAAAACAGTCTCGGAAAATCAATTCTGTCTGTGTGTCTGTCCAGCCAAAACTGTGTCAGAATCAGCAGAACGTATTAAATCGTTTGCAGTATTTAGATATAAATGAAGTTTAATCTGCACCATACAGTAAGTGAAACCAAAATGTTGAGTAAAAGTGATGTTATGAACAGTTGTGCGCCGGATTTAATAATCTACTTTAAAATAAGCTACTAATGCGCTACCAGTAGATATTAATCAGAAAAGCTAAACTGAATATTTTGACTGGGATTAGTTCATATTTTCACTTTGGCTGAAATAACAGCGCTGACGTGGTATAAGTGAATTTTAACGCGCTGGAGTCGTTTTAAGACAAAATTTTATTTGTATCTGATCTACTTTTGCGATCTCTCATCTGTGATTCACGCTTTTCCTGGAAGGAGTCTCCTGCGTTAGCACTCTGTGACCCCCACAGGTAAAGCTGGACTGTTGCATTTTCCGTCGAATAAATCAAACATTTCTGGAAATGTAGAAGAATAAATTAATTATAGAAATGAGGTTTTTAAAATATTATACAATGTTAGATGTTTTAATATTATCTATACCTCACATGAGAATAGTGAGCTCAAACCCTGTTGTGCTGCAGCAGTGTGAACGCAAAGCCGCTCTTCATCTTCCTCATCATCCTCATCATCACACGCGCTGACATCCTCCACCGTGGCCCGCGGATCAGCGCACAGCTGTGAGAGACTGATAAACAACTTAAAGCACCGCTGCTCGCACCCTGCACTGCATTCTGTATAGAGAGAGAGAGAGAGACACACACACACACATACACACACCTAGTTTAATGCTTTTTCTTTAATTCATCAGGTTTAGATAAGCAGGTCTAAGCCACAAGCTTAACTAGGAGGAAATTAGGAGCTTGTTGTCATTGTGTCTCCCTCAAGCAGCTGCACTCGCTCTCCAGCATCCAGTCGTGTTTTCGCCTCATCTTTTATCCCTTCGTCAAGTCTTTGTTCTTGTGAATCGCTTTTCATTTTCGTTTAAAAAGACAAGACTTTTGTCATTGCGGTAATACGGTGTTGTAGACACAGCTCTGGTGTTGTAGTCCACACTTCCATCCTGAACTTGCATTACTCAGTACTTCTACACGCAGGTCTAGGTCGAGCTACGGTTACAGCCCTTCTGATGGGACTGCTGTCCTCATCCCATCATCATACAAGCCCGGGAGGAGAATCGATTTTTTGAATGACGTATGACCGACTCCAGCTATAACAGTTTCCACTCTTCTTGAATGGCTGTCCACAAGATTTTGTAGTGTCCATTCATTGTGTAGAGCGTTTATGAGGTCAGGCAGTGATGTTGGATGAGAAGGTCTGGTGAGAATCTCCGTTCCAGTTCATCCCAAAGGTGCTCGATGGTCAAGAGAGAATCTTTCACACCAAACTCATTAAACCATGTCTTTATAGTCTTTGCTTTGTCTGTCCAAGATGTCTTGGTATGCTGAAGCATTAAGATCGCCCTTCACTGGAGATAAGGAGATAAGGAGGGCCGGATTGATTGAAAGACCTGAACTTTATAATTAACAGGTTTGGCCAAATACTTTGTCTGTATAGTGTAGCTGGCAATATTCCTCCTTTCAGCTTGTTAGTATCGTATAGTTCGCAGACCAAACAACTGCCAAACAAGTGAGCTAGCGGAAAACTGGTAGTCTGTAGAGAGATGAGAACATGGACAACTTTACAGCGCTGTACATTGCAGACATTTTGGGACTGGCTGCAATCACTCTCCTAAGTGTCCATGTGTATTCTTCTGCAGAGCCCTCCAGGGTCGTGATCAAAATCTTAATCTGGATCCAAAATGTACAAATGAAACAAAGCGTGATCCTAAAAAAGCATTTTTTTAAAGTCAATATAAAATTAAAAGGCACTGAGATATGACAAACGGCTCTGAATTTACACAGTTGTTGGTTAGGGCAAAGGAACTACAGTAGAAACGTGAACAGCTTAAATACGAAAAATATATATTTTTAGAATTCTGCCAAGTTTCAAGTGACTGTGACCTCTGCTGGTGGAAAATGAAACGCTTACAGAAAGAATGAATGCTTAATAAAATGTGATTGTATGTGCATCTATGTATAAAAGTGTCTGTGATATTGTCTATGGACGATTAATGATGAAGGATGAGGTAGAAATAGATGCTCAGGTTATCGTTGGAAAACGTTTTGAGGATTTCCAGATACTTCCTGTTAGCCTGCCTTGGAATACCTCTAAAGACATGGATGGATGGATGGATGGTTCCATTTAAGTGCCTTCCCCCACATCGGGCAACGGATATACATCCATCATTTCTGTGGCAGGTATTTACAGGGTCGGGTTGCCAGGTCAATGCCCGATTGTATCTGAGCACTTGGGGTGAAGGACCTTTCTCAATTGTCCAACAATCTTTCCAACTTCCAACAGTTTCTAGTGAATTACTGCATTAGGGGTTAGAGTTAAAAAAAGGATGACAGATGTACAGTATATTATTGCTTTCTGTTTATGACTTATAGAACTTAAAGAACACTTAAAAGCAAAGAAAAAAAAAGATTTTTACTACATCAATAAATTGTACAATTTAAGTTTTAACAAAAACAATTTTATTCCAGACCTTTATTCATTAATTCATTCATCTTCTATAAAGCTTATCCTGTACAGGGGCCTGGGGTCTTTGGGAGTGGTACAAGCCCCCCCCCCCCCGTGCCAGTCCATCTCAGAGCTCCACACACTACAGGCAATTTGAGAATCCCAGATAACCTAATCTGTATGTCTTTGAACTGTGGGAGGAAACCAGCGCACCTGGATGAAACCCACCAGGCACAGGAGAGCATGCAAACTCCAAGCACACAGAGGCAGGAATTGAACCCTTGACCCTGGAGGTGCGAGGCCATCATGCTAACCACTATTTATGTTAGACAGCCGAATTCATATGAAAACATCACGAAAATTGTCTGCTACAAAAAAAAGAAAGAAAGAAAAATCCCCTGGTCTGTTTTGTTGAGACTGTTTTAGCTGAAAGTAAAGGAACCTTCTGCTGTTGAAGCCCATCTGCGTCAATATGTCATCGGTTCTGAGATGCTTTTCCGCTCAAGTGTTTATTTGAGTTACGCCTAAAAACTTAGTCTTCCGGTCAGCTCAATATCTATGGTTACTTTTGTCTTTCTTCCAGGAAGTAGTAAACGTCTTAAATTCTCAAAAAGCCATCAACCGCCATTTGGTAGTCAAAGCGACCGAGATCGGACGTTCGACATTAACTAAACCTTCAGTATCTGAACGCTTTCATGAATCGCCGATCTACTGATTGGAGGAATATTGTGTGGATGACTTGGTGGACAGGTGTATGTCATGGCAAGACACAGCCTGAAATATCTGGGAGGAACCTGATAAAAATCAAGCATACGAAAACCCATAAGCAACTTCAGGAAAACGTTCAGGAAGGCTTTTCATGCTCGTACCACCAGATGGTGGTGTTTACCTCGCTTTCATGGTCAATCAGTAAAATCTGCTGTACGAATGTGAAGTTTTGTCTGTCTGACTGAAAAAAGCAAACAAAAAACCATACACACAGCATAAACAGCACACATCCTGTTCATGCTTGTGTGCTGTCAAGCATCGATTGTTTGACCTATGAAAAATGAATATGCCTGTGTTTACCTCAGGAACTCTGACAACAAGTGTCGGATTCCTCAGAATAGAAAAAAAAAACATTCTCAGTGTATTAATTTTGAAAAAGTCATGTTTCTTGAAAACTGTTGGCTGTAAATAAATGACAGTTTCTTGCTTTGGAATGAATGTGGAATGAGGTGCTTGTGACATGCATGCCTTAGCCTGGCTGCTGAAGCTCTTGGGACTGCACACAATTTCCAGACTCACTCCTAACTTCCACGGTGAAACCTGGCCATGCTGACGTGATAGAAAGTGATGAGCGGTGCTCATTATTGTCTCAGCAGATGCTACACGCACACGGGCGGCTGTAACAGCACTCTTCCTGACTCTTCCTCCCACACAGAGTCCACCTGTTATTCCGTTTCGCTCTTTTCTTTCTCCATCCTGCCAACTTGCATCCACTCACACACAATACACACACTATCATTATTAAGATTGTCTTACATGTATAAGCCTGTGAGGTGTCAAAAAGCAGAAGTGAAGTAGAAGTAGAGAATACCTATGGCAAATAATAGTCAAGTATCAGTAGAAGTCCTGCATTTATATGTGTACTTCACCTTAAAATGTACTCAAGTATTAAACATACAGGGCATACATAGTAAAAAAAAAAAAAAAAACTCTCTCTCTTCACGCAGAAATGCAGTGAAGTAAAAGTACAGATATTTGCTGCATTTTTGAGCGGAGTAAAAGTAAAAAGTCTCCTCAAATAAAACTACTCAGGTATACTACAGCCATGTGAGATATGTATTGAGTATCGTGATGCGGTGAATTTACACACTTCCAGCCCAGCTCTGTCAAAAGGTGAGTTGGATGTTTGTCTTTGACTTTGTGCCAAGTTCACCGTAGACCAGACTTTTTTTTCCCCCAGATTTTTCTCCCTAATTTAGTCGTGTCCAATTCCTCCCCATCACTAGGGGGCTCCACATTAAGGCTACTACTACCACTCAGTCGGGAGGGCTGAAGACTTATCACGTTTTCTCCGAACCACGTGATGCCAGCCAGCCGCATCTTTTCGAACTGCTCGCTCACGCCGCATTGGGGGCGGCGTAACACACTCGGAGGACAGCGCTATCCGCTCCTTCCACTTGCATGAGCTCATAGACGCGCCTGATTGGCTGTAGAGCCGTGATTAATGTGGGAGCACTAAGTACCTCTCATCCCTCCCCTCTGAGAGAGCTCGGCCAATCAGCTCTCTCTAGACCTCCGGCTGCAAGAGGTATCGACGTAGGTCAGACTTTTGAGGGAAAAAAAGAACACACTAACAATGTGCTGTGGATCTAGAAAGAAAATTTCCCGCATGAATCCTGAACTGGGCTCAACCTCAGATGAATATAAAAAAATGATGAAAAAGTTCCAGTGATACTATGCTATATTGTACTATATTACAGTGTAGTATGGTGCAGTGTAGTATAGTATATGCTATAGTACTATGCTGTGCTACTCTATACTACATTTCACTATACTATATTATACTATATTTTATTACATAATACTGTATCTACTATACTATATCATGCAATACTATGTATACTATATTATGCTAAATTACAGAATACTTTACCTACTCTACTATGCTATGCTGTGCTATTCTATAGTACACAATAGTGTACCAGCTATACTGTACCCAATTCCAGAGAAGTGACATCTGCGTATCCCACCGGATCAACTCAGACATTTTGGTGAAAGTTTGATGTCTGTTTGGTGGCAGTGTTCGCTGAACAGATTTTTCTACACTAAAAAGTTTTTTCCCCTTTATTTCAGCTCAACGACTCTTCATACATCTGTTATAGTTCATTATCTCTGTCTTAAATGAGATTTGCCTCTGAACTGTGACTGGGAAGTCCATTTCCTTCAAGAAGTGCAATTCAAAGTTAGCACACTAACGATATGCGCTGACTCAAATGCCAAGTGGGACTTCTTAATTAACGAAGCTGATGACAGTAAGAGAAGAAATAAGTCATCTGGTGCTTAAGATAACTGGAAACATTAATAAGATATAATCAGAACTGCAGTTCATTGCTTTTTAATGGGACGTCCTCTCAGTCCATTTCATAATATTATATTTGGGACACTTGGGACTATGGCTAGTACAATTATGACATAATCACAATTAGTTGAGGTAATCATTATCATTAATCATGGCATCATGTGTTTACTTATAAATGCATGCGTTAACCCGTAAATGCATTATATTTTCTCTATTTGTTTTGTAATGTGACGAAATCAGGGCAGTAAAATATTATAGATTTAATTTACAGTCAATGACTATCTCAGTCTAATGCAGTAAAATGTATATAATAATAAAAGTTAAAATTCTATGACTTAATATGAAAGTACTGCAGGTGGGCTGTGAAAGGGCATGTAAAATAAATAAATAAATGAAGTATGACATATTCGCCCATAAAATATAAATACATGATAAAAAACAAAACCAGAACTAATAAATCAAAGCCATTGGATTTATATTACTTTCACTCTTCATTTATTTCAGTCATGTGTGTTGATTAGAGTTTTGATTAAAGATTTAAGTGGCCCACAGAAGATGTTCACGTTTTAAAATTGTTTTGGAATGGCTGTCCTATACTATACTATATCTACTCCTCCAATTCATACCTACTATAAGTAATGTATAATGCTTTTATACATTATGCTATACTGTACTATTTTGTACTATATTACAGTGTAGTGTGGTACAGTGTAGTATAGTACAGTATATGCTGTAGTACTGTGCTATGCTACTCTATACTACCTTATACTATACTGTTATACTGTATAGTACACTATACTGTACCTGCTATACCATACTATATCATGCAATACTATGTATACTATATTATGCTAGATTACAGAATACTTTACCTACTGTACTATGCTGTGCTATGCTATGCTATTCTATAGGACATCATAGTGTACCAGCTATACTGTACCTTCTATAACTGAACCCCAATTCCAGAAAAGTTGGGACCGTATGGAAATTGCCAGTAATACCAAAAAGGATTCAGTTGTAAAGTCTCTTCCCCTTGTACTGTGTTGAAAACACTACAACAACATTTACCATGTGAATTTGAGTTGTTTGTTGAAATTTTGCACTTGCTTCAAAAAAAGGTATTTAGTACTAGACTATACTATGATATAATGTACTATACCACACTTACTATACAATACTATTTTTTGTTATTTTATGCTATACCATTCCATACAAAACCTACTATAATATGATATGATGTACTGTACTATACTGTACAATACTCTACTATTCCATATCATATCTACTATGATTTGCTATACTATATATACTATGCTATGCTAAGCTCTGGTATACTATACTATATACTGTACTATAATATGCTATCATGTGCTATACTATTCTCTACTGTGCTATACTGTGCAGTACTGTACTATACTGTGTTTAATATACCATATCATACCTAAAATAATGTACTATACTTTGCGACACTATACTATACTATACCATACCACACCATATCTACTATACTATACTATATCAAACTTGCTATGCTAGGCTTTGCTATACTAAACTATGCAATGCTATGCTATACTGTACCATACCATACTTACTATAATATGTTATGCTGTGCTATACTATACCATGCTATACTATATTATATTATGTTATGCTATATTATAATACTCTATACTGTGCTGTGCTATACTGTGCAGTACTGTACTATACTGTGTTTAGTATACCATATCATACTTAAAATAATGTACTATACAATACGACACTATACAGCACTATACTACACTATACCATACCACACCATATATACAGGGTGGGCCATTTATATGGATACACCTTGGATATACTGGAAGCCTGTGCTGGCATTTCTCCTGCGGTGTTGCTATCAGTGTGTGAAGAGTGGGAGAAGAGGGTTGCATTGACAATCCATCACAATGGGCAGCACATTGAACACATTTTATAAGTGGTCAGAAACTTGTAAATAACTCATGAACGATTAAAGTTACGTTAAACCCAAGCACACCATTGTTTTTCTTGTGAAATTTCCAATAAGTTTGATGTGTCACATGACCCTCTTCCTATTGAAAAAACAAAAGTTGGATCCAAGATGGCCGACTTCCAAATGGCCACCATGGTCACCACCCATCTTGAAAAGTTTGCCCCCTCACATATACTAATGTGCCACAAACAGGATGTTAATATCACCAACCCTTCCCATTTTATTAAGGTGTATCCATATAAATGGCCCACCCTATACTATACTATACTATACTATACTATACTATACTATACTATATCAAACTTGCTATGCTTGCCTGTGCTATACTAAACTATGCAATGCTATACTGTACCATACCATGCTTACTATAATATGTTATGCTGTGCTATACTATACCATGCTATATTATATTATATTATATTAATATATTATATTATATATATTATATTATATTATATTATATACTGTACTATACTGTGCAGTACTATACTATATTGTGTTTATTATACCATATCATACTTAGAATAATGTACTATACAATACAACACTATACAGCACTACACTACACTATACTATACCACACCATATATACTATACTATACTACACTATATCAAGCTTGCTATGCTAGGCTGTGCTATAGTAAACTATGCAATGCCATGCTATACTGTACCATACCATACTTACTATAATATGTTCTGTTGTGCTATACTATACCATGCTATACTATATTATATTATGTTATACTATACTATAATATTCTATACTGTATTGTACGGTACTATACTATAACATACCTACTAAATAATACTGTACTATACCTACTATAATAGGCTAAGCTGTGCTATATTAGATTGTACTATACTATCCTACACTACACTATACCATACTATAAAATACAATTTGCTACTATGTGTTAGACAACTTTAAGTCCGTAATAATCATGATTTTGTTGTACACAGATGTTGTACATAGACATTTATAACAAGGCATATATTTTTACAATAGCAAAAATCCCTGTAAATACTTCCTCAGTGTCATGCTCTTTCTGGTCCTGTCTGGAACTTTCCTGCTCCAGTTTCGCCTTCGTTCCTCCCACTCATCATGTGGTGAACCGGTGCCTAGTTGTAATGCCAACCCAACCTGTCTGTATTTATAGTTTTTGTTGCATAACTGCGTTTGCAATTCTTGCATGTGTCTCTATTGCTGCGCTAATATACATATTGATTCCTGATCCTGTTTGTTCCCCTATATTCTTTGTATGGATTTGTTCACGGCGTCTGCTTGTTGTATGATTTGTGATTTGGATCATGGCTGTGTTTGTTGGAATGACCTTAATAATAAGACAAAATACAAATATAAGACAAAAAAAAAAAAAAAAAACTGTGCAACTGTGCACAAGTGTAGAGACTTTTTCCCTACCAAAAAAGCAAAATACCAATCTTTACTTCTGATGATGTTTTTTTTTTTTTTTACTTTTTTAACCATCAGGAACTAATAACACTTGGAGGTCAGGCTGGTGCCTGGTTACCTGTACAGCATTTAGATTTGACAGCATCACAGCATTAGGACAAATGGATTGGCTTGATCATCATCATCATCATCATTATTATTATTTTATTTAACCACTCAGTGTTTTAGTTAAATCTAAGAAATTTTATAATTCTAAAAAAAAAAAAAAAATCTAAAAATAATGAACTAAGTATAAAAAAACATGTAGCTTCCGAAAAACAAACCTAAATAAAAAGCTACTTTTTAATTTTTTTTACTTAAGGTGCACACTATGTATAATTAATACTTAATATGGAGCATGTAATAAAAGATGGGTTTGTGGGAAACGTTTGTTCATTAGGACTGCGCATTACGCAGAGGATCAGATATAAGACAAGACAAAGCGTGTGGGATCAGACGTGTGTCCCCTGGGTGGGCGGGTGTTCCTCTTATGGAAGAGAGAGAGAGAGAGAAGGTGTATGGCTCACATTGCATATTTGGATGTCCTCCTGTAAGGGATTCCTCTCTGCTTGTGTTTGTGTGTGTGTGTTTCACCTGTTAAGTAAAAAGGAGTGACATACTACTAGTCTCTCTCTCTCTCTCTCTCTCTCTCTCTCTCTATGCACTTCACCCTCACACACACACACACACACAGAGAAAAAAAGAGACTCACATAATAGATCACAGAGAAGTGGAGAGAGAGAGAGAGAGAGAATCTCCATTGGTCGGAGTCTAAACCGCATCCCGTTACCTCTAAATGAATCGGACTACAGCGAGCGACTTGTTGTGTGCAGTCTGAGATCTGTTGCGTGTTTAAATGTGTATGGTCATATTCGCTCCGGTAAGTGGCGCCTTATTATTTTCTGCACTTCTGGCTGATGTGGATTTCAGTCCATGTTTTTGGGAATGAGTATAATGAGTGGGGGGGAGAGGGGAAAAAAGTATGATGTCAGGGTTAGTAAGTATTGACATTCCGTTATTTCATTAATTTTATGACTTTGTGTATATCGTGTGTATTATATAAAAATGTGCAGATATTTTTTTGGGAAATGTGTTCGTTTATTTATTTATTTATTTAGTGATTTATAATTTGATCTCACATCTGTACAGTAGGCAGAGCTGAATGAGACTACAGCAGATTCTTTCTTCATTAATAATTAAAGCCTTTTACAGCTCGGGAGAACGGCAGCAAATACATCACCACTGAAATCAGAGATCTACACCAGCCATGGAGTGCTCTGGAGTTGTTGCTCAGGATTCTCATACGAACATCTATCAATTAGGGTCGCTTTGTGTTTAGTGCACACGGAGCTAAACACAGAGGTGTTACACAGAGGTAATTTAATTAAAGATAAAGGTAGTACACAAATTTAAGGGCTTATTATTTAGAAGGAGTCGTTGCAGATAGATAGATAGATAGATAGATAGATAGATAGATTTGATCCCATTGGAAATTTCCAACATACATTGCAACCAGTAGCAATGATAGTAACATAATAGACAATAAACATGTAGTTGCAGTTACAGATTCTCGACCATAGGAGACGACCATACTGCAACAGAATTTTGCAGATTTCAATAAATATTAGTGGATAAACTACAGAAAAATTGAGATTTGCAATGAGTTATAGCCGTTAAAAGTGTCAGCAGTGCTAAAGTGAATGGTGCAAGACTGACGAGTAGATAGATAGATAGATAGATAGATAGATAGATAGATAGATAGATAGGACAGTGAGAATGTTATGATGGAGAGCAGCATGTATAACTGACGACGAGTAGCGGTTGAGGGACCCACTGACCAAGACTTCCAATCACGTCCCCAGTGTGTGGAACAAAGAAGTTCCTGAGTCAATCATTCATTTCTTTGTTTCAGGTTACAGATTTTGACATAATCTTCTAGACAGATTTTAGAATTTGACATAAAAAGTTTTCTCATTAAGTTCAGTGGTTCTTTGACCGAGAAACAACTGCTGAACTACAGAAAAAAAAACAGGTGCTCAAAGATCTTTTTCCATTTTATTGTAGTCTATGTCACATCTCATAGAGATTGGATACCTCCACCCAACCTGATAATGAGGTTTCTTCCTGGTGTCAAACATGTCTGCTGTAAATGTCCTGTGAAATTGTGATCAGAATACTAATACTAGACTATTTGGCACCATTGATTAGAGATGGAGAAAAAGATCGATTCAGAGATGTATTTTGATCCTTTCATGTGGTGATTCATGTATCGGTACAAAATCCATTTAATCCATTTTTTAAATCATTTTTTATTTGTATATGTAGGTTTGCATTTAAGGGAATAAAATGTTGCAGTTCCTCGATGATCCAACAGGTGGTGCTGTAAATCATTCACACATTGCCAGACTGCACAGCTGGAACAAAATTATTTGGCCAGTGTGTGTGTTTAGAATTGTAACAAAATAAAAATAAAAAAATCAACATTTTATTGAATATTGAATATTATAAAATCATAAATCGCAATATAGATCAGATCAGTGCCTGGCTAGCATGATATTGTATCGAGTGATCCCTGTCTCTACACATTTACTAGGTAAAACCCTTTCCAACAGCATTCCTTACATTTTAGTTTGGACAACTCAAAGTGATCAAAACATGAAAAAGAACGTAATATAAAAACTCCCTATTGTGAAAGATATTGTCCCATAAAACCTCTGCCACATCCAAATATTAGAGGGTAAATATGATTTGTTGTATGTAATTTTTAAATACAATAATATGATCAGGGTAAATAAAGAAAAACACAAAACTGCGTAATTTATCTGGTTTGAATTCTAAATATTGGAAATAAGTTGGTAGTATTGTTGTAAGATTCCAGGAATAATCCAAGCTTGCTTTGCTTTAAACCACGTTCAGATGCTACTCATGATCCAGTGAGCGTGAACCTTATGTACTGTATCGTATCCATCCACCTGCTCATACGTGCAATGTTCCAGTCAGCCAATCACTAGGCTGCAATTGTCCAATTACAGATCAATAGCTTTGTCATTTTTAATGTTCATGTCAAAGCGCAGAAAAGGGTTTCCAGTATTTCAGAACCTGCTATTGAGTTGTACACGCATTGTACACGGAATGGTGCGAAAAACAGAAAACATCCAGCAAGTGACAATTCTGCAGGAGGAACACCTTTTTGATGAGAGAAAGAGAGCCTTGTCCAGAAAGTCAGCCATGAGCAGACATTTGAGCTGACAGGATGGTTAAGGTGACTTAAATAATCTCTATGTACAGTTAAACATGTTAAACCTTAAGGCGGATGAGCTAAAACAGCAGAAACCGGTTTCAGATTCCACACCTGTTCTCCTGGCAAGATTCCGTAATCTGAGGCTACAGTGGGTACAGAGATTTACTGAAACTGCAAAGATTTATTGATTGATGGGGAATCAATAAATGATTGGGTAGTTGGGTGACTGCTTGAATGAGCAGGGCTACTGAATACAGTAGCATGTGGAAAGTGGAAAGGTAAAGTGTATTTTTGCAAAAAAAAATCCTTTATGCAAAAAGTGAATAAAAATCTAATTCATTTTCATTTTTGTGAAATCAATACAAAATGCAAAGCAAAGCTTGCAAACTAAGAACTTGTAAAGCTGACTTGAGCTTAGAATTCATACATTTTGTATGAATTGCGCAGAATGCAAACCTTTTTTAAGCGCCGGAGGTCCAAGATGCAAATCGACCTTGTACATTTGAAACAATTTACTCGATGTTAAAATTGATCCAGGTTAAGTTTTAACATAGTTAAAATAAAATTGAAAATTGAACCAAACCCTGTCACATTTCCATTTTTTCGGTTCCAATTTGCCATGCATTTTTTATGAGATCAGGTTCTATTGTTGTCACGACAACAGTCTCACATGCATATTTGATTCTTACGCAGTCAAATGATACACACACAACAAATGTGAATGACTTTTACTGCCTTACATTTTCATTACTGAGTGTCATGTGCAATACCTACAGTAATAAGCGTTCGAATGGAAGACTAGAAGCCTCAAAAATGTAGCCAACATGTCGCTAGTTTTTTCGCTGCCTCATTGCATAACTGCCAGCTGGATATGAGACATACCTGGGGAAGAAAAAAAAAAGTATTAGCTCTCTGAGGGAGACCGTCCTCTGGGTAAAGTGTTTCAGGCCAGTCACTTTCCCTCGGAGCGAGCGTGTCTCCTGCGCTTATTAAAGCAGCTCTTCTCTCCCGAGGCCTGGCTAAATAAAAGAAGCGGAGGAAAAGACCGAGAAAGTCAGCGCAAACAAGAATGAGCCTAGTTACGGGCAAGCCAGTGACACGAGGGTGAAATCTTTCTTTTTTTTTATCTTCTTTCAGACGTACTACAGTATATAGTCCCGGCTTTCTGCTCTCTGTGCCTCACATTGATTAGCAGACAGCGTGAGAAATGAGAATTACAGGCGCATTAGTCAGTCCTTTACAGGAGTCCGATAGCTTAATTGAAATGAAGCATCTTTTCATTATGCCGCAGAGAATCCAGTGATGAAGATAAAAAAATTAAAAAAAAAAAAAAAAGTTTCCTTCGGCTAATGAGATATAGTCGATTTCATTTCATTTTGTTCTTAACATTTGGCACAGCAGCTTTAAGGAAATATGGACGTGCATGTAGAGCTAACTAGTGGAGAGAAAGCGCCTGCCTGCCAAACATCACCCCTCTTTTTCCCCGAAGAGGAATCTCCAAAGGAAATTGATATTCTGATATTAATTTATGCTGGGATGAGCAGAGGACAGTCTTTACAATTACAGCAGCCGGTTTTAGGTAGAAATCTACAGTACACAGGAGAGACTGGAGCACTTTTGGTGCAAGGTGCCAAAACTTTTGATCTCTGACATTTCTTTCTTTCTTTTTTTAAATAAAGATGCAGAATTTAGGTTAATTGTTTGATGGAAATCTGTGATACACATGAAAATAAGTATTCTACACTGTTAATTATGCATGTAATTTTCTACAGTACTTGGGCTAATTAAAAACTATAAAGCACTTTTGTAAGTCGCTCTGGATAGGAGCGCCTGCCAAATGCCAAAATTTAAATGTAATGCAGTTGCACAGTTTGAACACCAGAGGTCCTTCCATAGGTCAATCTGCCATTACCTTGGGATGCCATGTAGCTGTAGCTGTAGGTTTCAACAACCAACCACACGGTCCAACAATGACTAAGCAATTTTTGTTAGCTTTTAATCACCAGGCTACAGCGCCTGAGAACAAGGTTGTGGAAGTCGGTCATTTTAGCTGTCTTTAGAGCTCTATTGTTAAAATGTCTCGGCTGTCGATCATTTTCCTCAGGTGTTCTCTTCTTTCAATCTTTTTTTTTTTGTTTTTTTTTTGTTATGGGAATATGTACATTGTACATGTACATGTTTTTTAACCTCTATAATAATGTAATAATGAACCTTATAGGAGTGAAATTGTGTTGATAGCATTTTTTTGTTCAATTTAATTCACATCGTTTTTGATTTGTCAATTAAAAACTAATTCTGTTCAGTCCGGTTTTTCTACAGATTTTGTTCAAAATAATCAGAGAATTGAACTGAATTAAATCATTGAAGCAAGCATCGTGAATCGAAGTGGAGCTTGAACGCGGTGTATCCGTTACATCCCTGTTAAACATAAAGCCAGGTGAATATCCAACAACACCTGACTGTCTGGATGCCAGATGAGACCTGAAAATCACTGGATGAGTAATCTCACCTGGAATTTATTCATTATAAAATTCTCATTCAAACACTCGACGATCAACAGGACGATGGGTCGCATTAGCTGCATGAGTAATCGTCTTTATAGACCCAACCACCTGTGTAGTTCTGCTCAGAGTATTATTATAAAAATCACCACAAACCTGGTCTTTATGGAAGAGTGGCAAGAAGACAGCCATTGTTGAAAGAAAGCCGTAAGACCTCCTGTTTGCAGTTAGCGACAAGCTTTGTGGAGCTGTATGCAGGACGTCTTATGGCTTTCTTTCAATACAACGATGGCTTTCTTCTTGCCAATCTTCCATAAAGGCCAGGTTTGTGGGGCGCACGACTAATAGTTGTCCTGTGGACAGATTCTCCCATCTGAGCTGTGGATCTCTGCAGCTCCTCCAGATTTATCCTGGGCCTCTTGGCTGATTCTCTGATTAATGCTCTCATTGCCCAGTCTGTCAGTTTAGGTGGACGCCCAAGTCTTGGCAAGCTGTGCCATACTCTATCCATTTTCTGATGATGGATTGAACAGCGCTCTGTGAGATGTTCAAAGCTTGGGATCTTTTTTTTTATATGCTTTAAACTTCTCCATGACTTTATCCCTGACCTGTCCGGTACGTTCCTTGGGCATCATGATGCTGTTTGTTCACTAATGTTCTCTAACAAACCTCTGAGGGCTTCACAGAAAAGCTGAAGGCAACAGGTTCCACTGGATTTTAGTTAGGGGTATCAGAGTAATGGGGACTGCATACAGGTGAGGTGATAGAGTGACGCTCGGTGTCAAAATAAGAGTCGCATGTGTGATACATGATATTTGGCACTCGTAAACTAATACTTGCTCGGTTTCCGAATAAAAATGTATTTAAAATCTTTGCTCGGTTTGCGGAACACTCGTAAACCACGTTACTCGCAATCCGAGGTTCCACTGTATTACAATGCAGCTAAGAACATATAATGATAGAATGAGCAGAATAACAGAATGAGCAGCTCACCATCATATCTTCTGAGTCGTTCATTCTCTTGAATCTTTTGCACTGCGTAGCGTCTATGAGAGTCACGTGACAAAAGAACGAACGACTCGGGAACAAATCACACTATGAGACTACTCGTTCTTCTGAGTCACGTTAAAGACTCATTTAACAAGAACGAATCGTTCATGAACGACTCATCACTAATTTATATAGTATAATTTAAAAACGTGTTCAGTGAGTGACTCAAATTTAAAATGAAAAACCTCATGTTTTATGATGTCATTTGCAGCTTTTTGCCATCTTCGCTTTCGCGACATGTGGAGGCTACACTGGACAGCTGCGGGTTAGCGTGGACTGCGTCAACAAGACGGACAGCAATCTCAGCATCACCATTAAATTTGCATATCCGTTCAGGTAATGGCTGGAGCAACATTCATGCACACACACACACACACACACACACACTGTATACCTTTAACAGAGGCTTGGGAAACTTATGTCCAATATTTCTTTCTTTACCATTGGCCTGGAGTTTTTCACTCATTACATGTAAATTGAAATCTAGATCAAGAAAAATCCAAAAATTTTATTTTTTTTAACCATAGTATAATATTTTATCTATTAAGGTTTTATCCTGCCAAAGTTTGAACACCTAACAATGTCATTTCAAGCAAGTATGTGAAGATTTGGCAGCACGATGGTTTAATGGATAGCACTGTGGCCTTGCACCTCCAGGTTCATGGTTCAATTCCCATTTCGTCTGTGTGCATGAAGTTTGCATGTTCTCCCCATGCTTTGTGGGTTTCCTCCGGGTACTCCGGTTTCCACCCAAAGACATGCAGATAATGCTAATTGGTGTTCCCAAATTGCCCGTAGTCTGTGAATGCGCGTGTACATGTTGCCTGGAGGATGTACCCTGGTCATACAAGATGGGAATAGAGATTCCTGGTTGGACTACAGAGGTTCCTAGATGGATGGATGTGAAGATTTGGATATTTTTATGGAATAACGTTTTTAGACACACATTAATTTCTAGCTTTATTGCCAACTGTGTCTTCAAGTTGTCTGTGTTTTTTTTTCTGAGTTATCTGAATTAGCCCTTTAATATCATGCTAACTTTAACGAAGTCACTTTTTAAAAAATCTACGTCATCAACTTCCAGGTTAATCTACACCATGTAATCCCCATATGTCATCTCAATGGAGCTAAAACTGCGTCTGTGTGTGAGAATGTGTGTGTGAGTGCTATCACTCTTTAGTCGCTGCTGATATCCTGGCATAAAACCTACGCACACCATTTAGCAGCTGTGCTAATTAATTAAATCGAGGTGATTCAGCGGTACGGCTCCGAGTCTGATGACATTTGGAAAAGCTCGAATTAAAATAAATAAATAAATAAATAAAAATCTCCACAGCACCTGCTAGATGATTTCTTGTCTGAGTTGTTGAACTTCGCCTTTCTGCCTCGATTTATCGGAGCTGCATGACGAACGCCCTCGCTTATGTCAGGATCGTTTGTATAGATTGAAGTCTGATGAGGACCGGATGCTTTATGGTTAGAAATCATCCTTTTTTTCTTTTGAACCAGCAATTGGTATTCTCATCACACTCTCACTTTTTTAACGCACACCAAGGCCGAACAATTTGAAAGAAAAAAGAAGAAGAAAAAAAATCGCATCAGGATTATTTTGACACACATTGCGATTGCGTTGTTTAACTATTTGGTATTGAAACATATATGTATTTATTCAGGCTAGCAGCAAAGCATGGTATGAATGATCTCATTAAGATGTTTGATTCGCAATATTTTTGTATCATCTCAAAAGCATTAAACAAATAAACAGATATTTTAATCATCGACAAACTCCACATTAATTCCTATGCGTATCTTTCCTGTAGTAAGTTTCAAGCGTTCGAGATGAAATTATTGCACAGATGCGTATCGCGATTTCCGATTTTTAGGAGATTCATTGGGCAGCTCTATGACACGCTTACTGGCCTGCGATCGGCTGTTACCATGGAAACGGCAACACAGGAAATGCATTCCAACCAATTCACTGCATGAGTATGATATGAGTATCCTTATTACCTTACTCATACATTTTCGCATGCTTGTGTCTCTTTCGAATAAGTTCCAATAAGTCCACCACAACATACGAAAGCATATGAAAAGAATCAGCAGTTGCTAGGTTACGCTTGTCTGTGTGACAAAGCATCAGGTGATCGTTCTGCCTTTTTTTTTTTTTTTTTTTTTGTGCTCCAAAATACACCTCGAACATGTTAATGATCATTCTGCCAACCACTGTTGTGATCAACATCATAATACAGCATTTGTCAGGCACCCCTATCCAGAGCGACTTACATTTTTATCTCATTATACATGAGAGGGTTAAGGGCCTCGCTCAAGGGCCTTAGGGGTGCCAACAGATGTTAGGCTAAAACAGACTTTAACATAGAAAGTAGACCTTAAATCCAAGAGCATTTTAGCCATTTTTTTGTTTTAATAAACGTATATACAGTAGAGCCTGGGATTGTACAGTACAGAGTCATGTATCCTTTTTCCTACACAACCTAGGCAGGATGATGAACCGAATTTTAGCTCATTTTAAACCAACTATACAAACATGACCGAGCAAAGAATTTAAAAATGAGTCGTATATGAAAAAGAAATAGCACAGATACACATGATCACATGTTTTTATTGTTGTTTCTCACTCACTCATCTTCTATACCGCTATATCCTGTATTCAGGGTCACGGGGGGCCTGGAGCCTATCCCAGGAGAGGCAGGGTACACCCTGGACAGGTCCTGGACAGGGTGCCAATTCATCACAGGGCACTCACTCATTCACACACTACGGGCAATTCAGAAATGCCAATTAGCCTAATCTGCAGGTCTTTGGAGTGTGGGAGGAAACCGGAGTACCAGGAGGAAACCCACCAAGCACGGGGAGAGAACATGCAAACTCCATGGACACAGGGACGGGAATCAAACCCGCACCCTGGAGGTGCAAGGCGACAGTGCCTACCACTACACCACTACTGTGCCGCCCCGGTTGTTTTTATGACCAGTAATAATTTGCTCATGTTGAGAGTTCCAATTTTTTGCGTCATCATTTCCATAATCCGCCGGTGATACAATTTTTACGTTATAAAAGTAATGAAAGCTTTCGTTCTACCTGACAGATCTTCCTCATTCACACACTGATTGATCTTAAGTTAGACAGGAACTTGCGATGTGATCAGGGGTTGATCCTAGCAGCTCTGTGGCGCTATCATGTGACAATAATACAAGATAAAACAAACAAAACAAAAGGGATTTCATTGTGATATTAAAAAAATTTTTAAAAATCATTTGCGATTATATCATGGATCGTAAAAAATGCAAAAAACAAACTCGACCAGAAACGAAAGAGACGGCCGACCGCCTTGTTTCAAATGTATATTCAAATAAAGAAAATGAAAAAGGCAAGAAAATAAATCAGGACAGGACTAGTTCTAAAGCCACATGAAAGAGAAGGAAACCTGTTCTTCCAGGGGATTTTCTTATAATGTGAAAAAAAATAAAAATCCCTTGAAGTCGAATGTGCACACAGAGTCAAACACGGGCCCAGATCGCTTTCCGAGGCTGACATACACTACGTCTTTTGAAGTTGCTCTCAGATCTCTCTTTGCTTTAATAAGCGCTAAAGCTGCCACTTTTTAAGGATGTGCGAATTGTGCGAAAGGGACATTAATATTACACCAAATCCTTCCCTTCTGAGGAGAATCACTGAGACCGGATCCAGGACAGGGAGACGGTACCGATGCTGGCGTTGTGCTGCTTCCTCTCTTATTACACCTGACAGTTTCCCTCAGGTACACGATGATCACTTGTACCAGACGCTATCACGGATCGTCCCTGATTTCTTCTCGTCTTCATTCGATTTCTTCCTCCGATTGGCTGAGCTGGGTATCGATTTGTCTGCTCGAGCCTCTCGAGAGGAATAGGACACGTGGGCTGGACAGAACATGGCGGGACATGCTCGATGTTCTCACATAGGCTGATATTCACCCGGTGAACTGATAAAGACGGCGATTTTATTACTGGTCACCCTGACTAGCCTTTACATCTGACTTGGAGAAGTGTATAATATCAGAAAAATTCATATCAGATATTTTAGGATCTCATATTACAGCCAAACCAGGATTCAGTATCTGTTGTTACTTAGCATTGAGAAGGACTGGATTCAGAACAAAATGAAGCAGGGAGGAGAAGACGGCTCGAGTGTGTCTAAAACTACCGGGATTTTTTTTTTTTTTTAGAAAACAACCCGACTTGCATTATTCATAGGGAAAATATGAATATGACCTGGCAGAAACATTGCAAACAAGCATGACACCTTGATCCAATCCTTCGGCTAGACCGGCCCGACATCCTCCTCCAGCAAACACAAAGCACAGGTTGTTAAGAGCATAGACTAGACTAGAGCAGAACAGAATCGAAATAGGGAAAATATAGCAATTAATTTAAATAGAATAGATTCTTTTAATAGAATAGAATAGAAGTGGGATTGTTTTAATAGAATAGATCCAAATAGAATACATTAATAGAATAGAAGACAGCAGGTGATATATAGGATAAAATGCGGTTAGAGTAAGATAGAATATAAATGAAATTAAACTACAATAGAATTAAATGAAAAATATAACAATTAGAATGACAATAGAATAAAAAATCAATAGGATAGAAAAAAGATTCATAGAAAAGAATAAAATGAGATTTAGGATGCAATAAGAAATACATATTTATTAAACTAGAGTACATGTATGTTATTAAAAATATATATATAATAATAATAATAATAATAATAATAATAGACTAGGTGGTGTAGTGGTTAGCACTGTGGCCTTGCACCACCAGAGTCCAGGCTCGATTCCCGTCTCTGTGTGCATGGAGTTTGCATGTTCTCCCCGTGCTTGGTGGGTTTCCTCCGGGTACTCCGGTTTCCTCCCACAGTCCAAAGACATGTAGGTTAGGCTAATTGGCGTTCCCAAATTGCCAGTAGTGTGTGAGTGAGTGAGTGAGTGAATGTGTGTGTGTCTGTACCCTGCCATGTGCCCCAAGTCCTGGATAGACTCCAGGAAATACCCCACCCCACCCCCGGGGCCCTGAATACAGGATTAAGCAGTATAGATGATGAGTGAGTGAGTGATAATAGACTAAAACTATATATTAAAAAGACAAAACTAGGACAAGCTTCAAGTCAAACCAGGACTGATGGGCGTAAAACTGATTGACATTTACAGAAGACTACAAGCCCAGTACAGTGACAGTAGAGTTGCCCGAAGTGGCACGGGGTCCCCTATAGTGTTTCCCGTGAACATTCAGTGAGTGGAACACCACAATTGTGTGGAAGAGATGAACCTCTCTGTGGGATCTGTACAGACAATCATTCATCAGCACCACTTGCACATTACAGGAGTTATTGCCACATCTCCGTACAGTCCTGACCTCGCGCCAAGCCATTGCTACATATTTGAGGCATTAAAGGAGTTCCTGGGGGCCGGCTTTTTAGACATGAAGCAGGCAGTGCAATCATGGATCTGGTGTGGTGAGAAAACTTTCTACCTTGATGGTGTCCAAGCACTAGTGAAATGTTGGAGAAAATGCGTTAGTGTAGCAGCGGATTATATAGAGAAATAAAGAGAGATTTTATTTGCACAATCAAAATTCCATTTTTGACTTGAACATCCCTTGTATAATAGATTGAAATAGATCAATAATTATACACCACCTTGCCAAAAAACAAAAAAAGGGTAGGCATTTCAGGAGGATCAAATTATTGGGCCGCATCAAGCAAAGCTAACAACTAAGGAGATTTGAAATGACTGGAATTGGATTGAGTCCAAGACGTTATTAAAACCTGAAATTGTAGTTCTGAACCGTCAACTTAATGGAAGAACAACAGGACTTGATTATGATTGGAGATCACGTTGACATTGCATCGTTAAAAAATCTACAGGGGAAAAAAAAACAAGAGCTCCGCATAATAGTGAAAGTATTGTGCAATCTGATGTGAACTCACAGGATTGGGACTAAACAGCGGTGTGTTTATTAAAAAAACAAACACTTTGTAGTAAGACTAAACAGATCATGAGAAGATCATGTGATCTGACGAGTCCAGATTGAGCCTATTCCAGAGCGATGGGCGTGTCAGGGTAAGAAGGGAAGCACATGAAGCGATGCTCCCATCACACATAGTGTCCACTGTACGAGTCTCTGGAGGCGGGGTTATGATCTTATGGGTTGCTCCAGTTGCTCAGGTCTAAGCAATAAAATGAAGTCAGCTGACGACCTGAAGGCCAGATTCCTCAGGTATATGAATATGGCAGCTTGGGGAACCGTTTACCTGTACTCCTCTCTCTCTCTCTCTCTCTCTCTCGTAGGCTGAATCAGGCGATGTTCACAGTGCCCACATGTGAAGGCAGACAGCAGGAGCAGCTCCACCTGGACGGAGACTTCTCATCCTCTGCCGAGTTCTTCGTCACCATCGCCGTCTTCGCCTTCCTCTACTCGCTGTTTGCCACCGTGGTTTACATCTTCTATCAGAACAAGTACAGAGAGAACAACCGCGGCCCTTTTATTGTAAGCACGAACAACAGATCCTGTTCAGTATGTGTGTCATGGCAAGTCAAAAGATGAGCTTAATAAGAATACATTATTATTGTTATTTATATATTATACTACATAGAAATCAACCTTTAGTACTTTTCATCCATACACGGTTATGAACCATGTTAGTCCCTGTTATCTCTTCTTGTTATTGCTTATTATTCCCTCAACATAAATAAACCTGTACAGCAGAATACATATTTGTATTGCGATACGAATTTCCCCATAAGAAATAATGTAAATGCAGATAATCCGTTCCAGCCACCAAAATATTAGCGATATTACAACAAAAAATAAATAAAAAACAACTCGCAGACAATCACGTAGCTTTCCAACGCATGCCGAAAGGCAACATTGGTATTGTGTGTTGACTCTTTCAAAACAGCTTTCGCTGGCTTAAAATGGCTCCCGGACGTATGTGCAACTTAGCCGGCATTCGCTTCATTCATCGGTATACTGAAAATGCTGATGCAAACTGCTTACAGAAATTCAATTCAAACGGCGTAAGGAAGGGCGTTCGTATTCCAAGGTTCCACTGTAGTGTATATATATTTATATAAACCTCAATATAATTATTATTAATATTAATAATCAGAAATTATGTGGAGCGTTAGCTGTACAAGTCGACACCAGGAGCAAATAACATATTAGACGTTGAGCACACTGTCAGAGCCAAATTTGCACTTCTGACCAATCAGAATAAAGAGTTCCATCCTTTATCAACCCTGTTTTTAGGTTTCAGGACTCATTAACGTTGTCTCTCTTGTATTTAAAAAATTGAAAAGATTTCAATTGTAGGTGGAAATATTAACATTATTATTATTATTATTATTATTATGACTAATGATTTGCCACCGTATTAACAGCTAATTAGTTCAGTGTTTAACCTGCGTCTGGTTAAAAACTTGTTCCTCATTAGTGTGATGTTTGATGTGTGTGTACTTGAACAATAATCTCCTAGGAGACCCATCCAGGTTTCTCTTTGTACAAACATCTCCTGTAGCGACGTGGAATAATCAGACAGGGCTTTGCAGCGTTCTGGTACTTGTACTCATATGTATTAGCGCGCCTTCTCATTATACATCTCCAACATGTGTGAGATGGAGGAGAATGTAGCGGCGGTGAATGCAAGAGCTAAAGACAGCATGAAGAAAAGCAAAGCAAAGCCTATATACCGAGTTTATACCGTGAATAAAGTTGACTTAAATGCAGATGTGTTTGCGCAGGACTTCATAGTGACGGTGGTCTTCTCCTTCATGTGGCTGGTGGGATCGTCTGCCTGGGCCAAAGCTCTGTCGGACGTGAAAGTGGCGACCGACCCTGATGAAGTGTTTCTGCTCATGTCTGCGTGTAAAGTGCAGACCAACAGGTGCAGCTCGGTGTACGCGCCGATCTGGTCCGGCCTCAACACCTCTGTGGTATCACTTCCTTTCCTCTTAGACCTGTGTGATAGCGATGCTGTTTCTCTGTTATTTTTGGTAACATATCTAGGAGAAATGGAATTATCTATTTTACAGAGGTAGATTAAAGTCACGCATGTGGTTACTACTGAATTAATCAATCAAGATGCAGTCGGGTTGGAATGTAAATGCTTCTATTTTGCATATTGAATACAACAGTGTTTGGTACAAATTATGTAACCGACAACGGCATGATGGCGTAAGTGCTTAGCCCTGTCAGTGTGGGTCTGAGTTCGATTCCCGCCTCAGGATCTGTGTGCATGGAGTTTGCATGTTCTCCCTATGCTTGATGGGTTTCCTCCACATGCTCCGCTTTCCTCCCATTAGGAGGAATTAGGCTAACTGGCATTCCCAAATTGCCCATAGTGTGTGCATGTGTGTGTGTGTGTGTGTGTGTGTGTGTGTGTGTGTGTGTGTGTCCTTTAGAATAGCACTAAAATTTCAGTAACTGAAGTTTTTTCTTCATTGAACATTACATTTCTAAACTCTATGCTTTTTTATTTTACTTTAAAAGTTACTGAACGGTTCTTTTTGTAACCTTTGACACAGAGTCAATAAACGCCAATTTGTCAAACTCTATTGTATACAGTGAATTATAGTATTTGCACTGAGCATGGTACAGAATAATTGATTAGAGTAATCTTGTAGTACATTATACTGCAAAAAAGAAAAAAACTTCCACACTTTAAATTCCGGTTGAATAATAAATAAATAATGTCACGCATTTGTTTCACTCTGATTTGTAGGTTTTCGGCTACCTGAACTTCGTCCTCTGGGCCGGAAACATCTGGTTTGTGTTCAAAGAGACTGGCTGGCATAAGGGTGGCGCAGCACGATACCCGACACCGGCTCCTGAAAAACACACCACCGCCTTTAACCAGCAACCGTACAACCAGCAAAACTACAACCAGGGCACTTTCAACCAATCAGGAGCAAGCTTCGGGGGAACCGGAGGCTTCGGTCAGTCAGACTACAGCCAGGTGGGGAGTTACACCTCAAGTGGGCCCATGCCCTACTGACCACACACCATCCTATCAGCCAATCACATGCCAGCTAATCGCATGGGGCGGGAATCATTTCAAGGGTTGAATGTTAAATGCTCTTGTTTTAGGATATAAACATGGTACATTAAGATGTATTCACTATACAGAACCATCCATGGAAGTTGTCGTCGTTGTTGTTTTTCGGCTTTTAAACTTGCTCATGAAAGTATTTTTTTTATTTATTTATAAATAAATAATAATATAATAATATTTATTATAAATAAATAAATAAATAAATATTCATTATTAGGTATAAAATGTATAAAGGTAAACAGTCGAAAAAGGATTTGTGTAGAACCTTTGAACAGAGGTTTTTTTTTTTTTTTTTTTTCTGTCACAACGGCTTTTAAATAAAACCCTTGACCGTCTATAGGACTTAAAGGAACAACAACAAACAACCCAGTGTATATTTCTGTGCCCTTTTCAGTTTTCTATATCGTGTCGGCTTGATGCGTGAAGATGTGCCAGCAAATGTAACGCAAAGCAGAAAAAAATTTTTCAATCATTTTATTTTAAATGAGGTTTTAATGAACCTGTAAATTCCATACAGTACACGTATATATGGAGTCTGGTGCACGTCTCTTTATGGCTATTGATGGCTTTACTCTTTTTTTCCTGGGTTTTGTACCTCATGCAGTGTTTTCCGTCCTAAAAGGATCTTATTTAATGAACATTAGATAATTAGATAATACGATCATTGCAAAGCATGGCATAAAAAAGAAATGTATTATTTATTATACAGTGCAAATACGCTGCCCTAATGTGTATCTTTTTTTTTGTCTGTATTAGTTTTGTTTTGTAATTAATCACACTGTGAATGGTGCTGCATGTGCGTTTTGAGTAATGCTAATAAAGATCGTGTACTGAGCCCGAGTCGGACAGTCTTCTTATAGAAATGTACGTTTATTTATTCATTATTATGGAATTCTAATATTGAGGACATTTACAGTAAGAGCACATGCAAACCAATATAATTAAGTTATACAGCAGCATTTGTGTATTTGTGTCCCGATGCTAGTGTTATATTATGAGGGGTGTTCAAGTCAAATCGAGACTTGTGATGAAACTTTGGGTGAATTCAGGGTGAAAGTCAATTGACATTTACAGAAGACTTCATGGTATCGAAGGACACATAAACCACAGGATTCAGTGCATTAGTATAGGGATTATATAGAGGATAAAGTGAGTTTTTACTCTCATAACTGTGTTCTGTTGTCCTGCACAATCAAAAGTCCTGCTTTGACTTGTCTTTATTTAATTGAACCTACATATTTTTGACAGATTTGTGAACAATATTTGAGAGATATGGTTATTTTGTGTCTGCAGAAAATGTTTCAGATTTTTGTGTTCATCTCATAAAACAATGAGAGGAAAAACAAAAGTGTTGCGTTCATATTTTTGTTCAGTTCAATGTCGTTGTTGTTAGTCTTCCAAGTGCTCCTTTTGAAGGATCTGCAGTACCTTTGGTAGCCATTTACAGTATAATCATGTAATGTAGTGGAGGATGTTTCAGTCATTGGCCTCTTTTTCCTGTCTATGAAAATAATTTTTATTATTAATATGATGAATAAAAAATGAAGGTTTTCATGGTAACAAGAAGCCCACAATTCCCTGAAGAGTTGCTTGTGGTGGAAAATACTGTTCCAGCCTTACCTCTGACACTGGAGACTCCTTCCAGGAAAATAGATGTGTGTGTGTGTGTGTGTGTGTGTGTATGTGTGGAAATCTGTAAAATTATTCAAAACCATTGGACCAATAAAAACAGTGTCCATTCAACAGTGTGCTAAAAATGTGAATAACAGGTTGTTTATTATTCAATTCAATTCGATTTTATTTCTATAGCGCTTTTAACAATGGTCATTGTCTCAAAGCAGCTTCCCAGAAATGAAAAGAAAATGAAAAGAAGACTTATGGAAATGTATATATGTGTAAGAAAAATGTGTCTAGATAATGAGATCGTCCCTGATGAGCGAGCCGAGGGTGACGGCGACAGTGGCAAGGAAAAACTCCCTGAGATGGCAATAGGAAGAAACCTTGAGAGGAACCAGACTCAACAGGGAACCCATCCTCATCTGGGTGATGACAGATAACAGAAATTGTATAACATCATGTGTGTTATGCAGATGAAAGTTCGATATAACAGAAGGTAATTTAAATTAACACAAAGTCCAGTTCAGCTCAGGGATGAGTCAGCAGGTGCAGAGGGCAGATGGGGGTCTGGATCACTGGGAGCTCAGGAGCAGCATGTGTAGATCCAAACCAACATGAAGAAGAATCCAGCTGGAGCAGGTCGTTCTCTGGATGCCTCAGGAACCTCGCAGGGTCGGCCTCTGTCTACTGAAGCTGGCACAATCTCCAGATGCCTCGGGATGGGTGGAGCAGGTGAAAAGAATTAGTGTGGTTGCCATTCAGGATAGATGTACTGGAGTATGAGGTAAAGAAACAAATTATGTGTATGCCAGATTAAAGAGATGCGTCTTGAGTCTACTTTTAAATTGGGAAACTGTGTCTGAGCCCCGAACACTGTCAGGAAGGCTATTCCAAAGTTTTGGAGCTAAATATGAAAAAGCCCTACCTCCTTTTGTAGATTTTGATATTCTGGGAACTACCAGTAGTCCGGAGTTTTCTGATCTTAAGGAGCGTCCTGGATTGTAACGTATCAGAAGACTGGTTAGGTATGTGGGAGCTAGACCGTTTAGAGCCTTGTATGTAAGTAATGCTATTTTGTAATTAATTCTAAACTGAACAGGTAGCCAGTGCAGGGATGATAATATTGGGGTTATATGATCATATTTTCTGGATCTAGTGAGAACCCTGGCGGCTGCATTTTGGACTAACTGCAGCTTGTTAATTGAGGATGCAGGACAGCCACCCAGTAATGCATCACAGTAGTTCAGATAAAATGTTCCTAAGCTTGGCAATATTTCTAAGGTGGAAAAAGGCTGTTTTTGTGATGTTGGAGATATGATTTTCAAAGGATAAATTACTGTCTAATATCACACCCAGGTCTTTCACTGTCGAGCTGGCGGTAACAGTACATCCTTCTAAACGTAGGCTGAATTGTCAGAGCTGGTGTGTACTGTTTTTTGGGCCAATAAGTAATATCTCTGTCTTATCTGAATTTAGTAAAAGAAAATTATCGGTCATCCAATCTTTTATATCTTGAATACACTCAGTTAGTCTAGACAATTTGAGTATTTCATCTGGTTTTGTGGAAATGTATAATTGAGTATCATCAGCATAACGATGGAAACTAATCCCATGTCTTCTGATGATGTTACCCAAGGGAAGCATGTATATTGAGAACAACAGAGGTCCTAAAACTGACCCTTGTGGCACCCCATATTTCACTGGCATTACACCAGACTGTTCTCCATTCAGATCTACAAAATGGAATCGATCAGACAGGTAGGATCTAAACCATTTTAACGCCTGTCCCTGAATACCAATGTGATCTTGTAAGCGATCTATGAGAATATCATGATCTATAGTGTCGAATGCAGCACTAAGATCAAGTAAGACAAGAATTGAGATGCAGCCTTGGTCTGAAGCTAAAAACAAGTCATTTGCAATTTTGTTCATAGTGCATAGTGCAGTTTCTGTACTATGATGGGGCCTGAAACCTGACTGAAATTCCTCGAGGATATCGTTTTCCTGCAAGAATGTGCATATTTGGGCTGATACTATCTTTTCTAATATCTTTGATATAAACGGAAGGTTTGAAATCGGTCTGTAATTTGTTATATCATTTGGGTCTAAATGAGATTTTTTAAGAAGAGGCTTAATAACTGCCAACTTGAAAGGTTTAGGGACATGACCTAGATATAATGAAGAGTTGATAATGTTTAGAAGGGGCGCTCCAGTTATATTTATCACTTCTTTTAAAAGTCTAGTTGGGATTGGATCCAACAAGCATGTTGTTGATTTAGCCGAGGTGATGAGTTTATACAGCTCTTCCTGTCCTACACCTGTAAAGCACTGAAAATCTAATTGTGAAGCTTTTTTTTTCCAGACTGGACTGGATCATGAGATGTTGTTAGAGGTTGAATTTCCATTATTTTCTTCCTGATCAATCTTTTCATTGAAGAAGTTCATGAAGTCTTCACTTCTAAGCTGTGATGGGATTCTCCCTGCAGGCATCTTAGGGTTTGTTAGGCTAGCCACTGTAGTAAATAGGACCCTGGGATTGTTTTGGTTTCTTGCTATGAGTTGGCTCAGATGCTCGGCCCCATCCGCTTTTAGAGCTGCACATACTACCTTTATACGCGATTCTAAAAACGTCTAATTGAGTTTTTCTCCATTTTCGTTCGAGGTTACGAGTTGCTCTCTTTCGAGCACAACCTGATTAACAACCTGAACTGGTCTGAATTTGAAACAAATAAACCTGACGTACCCTTTCCCCGACTCTTTAAGCCATCTAAACTTTTAACATACATCGTTTTTTCTCGTAGAGCGTTCTCTCCAGCAGGAGACCTGTGTTCAGCTTTCCACCTCCACACTGAAGGTTGAGCTAAGCACCCTGGGCAGTTATTGACTGTTGTGCCTCCACACGGTTTTCACATTTATTTTCTCATTCAATTCCATACTGCGAGCTGGATAACACCTCCACATTTAACTCTCTGCTATTCTCTAAGCCAAAACGAACCATTTTCACCTTTCTATAGATCCGACAAACTATCAGAACTCGTAGCTGTTTGACGGTTATAAGGATAAGAGGCTGAGAAATACAGGAAATGTAATCAGTATCAATAAAAGGAAGGTTTTGTCTGTACATCGGTCAGAACTCGCTCTTACAATGATATCTTGAAGTTTCATACATTGGAGGACCCAAAACCAGTCGCAAAAAAAAAATGTTCCATCTGTCTGTCTGTCCATCACACAAAACTGTCTGGACTGAAACTTTTGCAGTACTTATGTAGATCTCTGCCTGTAGGTTAACCTGCGCCATAAGTGAAACCAAAATATTGAATAAAAGTGATGTTATGAATAGTTATGTGCCGGATTTAATAATCTACTTTAAAATAAGCTACTAAAACGCTACTGTCTCAGTGTAAACAAACACCTGCACCGATAGATATTAATGAGGAAAGTTAAACTGAATATTTTTTACTGGGATTAGTTCATATTTTCACTTTCGCTAAAATAACAGCGCTGAAATGGTGAATAAGTGAATTTAAAACTCTGGAGTCGTTTTAAGATGCAACTTTATTCAATCTACCTTTTTCGATTTTCTCATTTGTGATTCTCTCTCCGATCACCGAACAGGGAGTGTATGAGCGAAAGAAGTGCAACTTAGCGTAAACAAGTAAGATACTCAACTCTTCAACATTTAAGAAGTTAGACAGAGAGTTCTGGATGTACAGAAGGACAGACAGACATTTATGTGAGCTTTAAACTGAAATAATAATAATAATAACAATAATAATAATATCAATATCACTGATTACATTAAAGCCGATCATCTTATTATTAGCTTCAACATTTTCACTATATCTACGCTAGTGTGAAATAATGTAAATGTGCCATAATGCTAGTTTTATGCTAACATTTCCTGTTTGCAGAGGCTAGATATTAAAGTCATTTTGGATTCATTTAAAACAATAAGTCAGTGAATCATGAATCATAGTACAGCTATTAAATTAGTGTTTTTTTTTTTTACTCAACACCAGTGTAATTTGGGTTTTGTGGCAAACAAATCATCAGCCACGTTAGCATGACGCTAGCGTACTTTGCTAACCTCTATTCTGTTGTGTAGTTTAGTAAATTGTTTATAAATAAATGATTAGGATAAAGATTTTCGACAAATAGTCTAATGTTGTGGGAAATGTTATACTGTGAACAATTGCTATCGATTCCTATCGTTACAATCGTTCCTGCTGATTCCTGGAGTAAAAGGAGCACAAGATAGGTGCTGATTAAGCTAAAATATTCTGTCCTTGGCTGAAAAAGGAAAACTCGCATAACAAAATGATATCAAAATCTAATGAGAGAGAGATCTTGGTTCTCATGTTTTTTGTAAAAAAAAAAAAAAAAAAAAAATGCAAGTACCACTTCTAATTGTGAACCACTGCTAAGTTATTTGTAGGACGTGGTTCATGCTAATATCTAGCATGCTAGGCAAGGTTAAGTACACAGTCATGTGGGTACACATTGGACAAGGTGCCAATCCATTGCAGGGCATACACACACTAACACACTATGGGCAATTTAGGAATGTCAGTTAGCCTAATCTACATGTCTTTGGACAGTGGGAGGAAACCCACCAAGCACGGGAAGAACATGAGATGCACAAAGACCCAAGGCGGGAATCGAACCCGGACCCTGGAGGTGCAAGGCAACAGTGCTAGATATAACAGTGAGCCGTCGTGCCGCCCTTTTCACAATTCTTATTTTGAGTAAACTGCACATAAATTACACATTTTAAAACAATTATTAAGCGGATCCTATATACATAGGTGTTCTCTATTTAGGGACACTCACTACCCAGCTGTCAATCTGAACAACATTATAAATGTGCTTCAGTGAGTACAGTAGATCTTAGATAAGTAGGAACACTTTTTACCCAGCTGTCAAAGCAAACAGGACAGGCGGCATGGACAATCAGGACGCCATGTCCTGACCACACCGTGTGCATGCTGGCTTTAAAGTTCTAACCAAAATCTCATTGAGCACAGCATTCTCTCCTGATGGTGCTGTTACCATAGCGACAGGGGAGGAGATGCGGAACGGCACGCTGTCCAACGGTTCTTTCTCGCTCGTAGCGCAGAGAGCAGGGCATCTTGACTTTTACAGAGTGAGAGTGAAAAGAGCTGCGAGTTCTATTGTGCAGGAAAACAAGGGAGACGCAAGAAGATACCGAGATAGCGAGGGTGATGGAAAGGATTGTCTGATATTTGAACACCGGAAAGGAGAGTTTAAGAGAAGACTAGATATAATGTCAGCTTTAACATGGACATGGATATATACTGTATAGATTTTTTCATTCTACAATTTGTTAAAGTATTCTTCAGTTTGTCAAGCAAGAGGAACTTTTTGGTAGTTGAGAAATAAAATATCCAAAAACCATCTTTGAAGAACCTCGTTATCTAAGAGCTGAGGTTATAAAATTGATTTCATGTTTACGAGGGGCGTTCAAGTCAAACCGGGACTATACCGTTGTTGATTTTTTTGTGTCCACATGTATTTTATTCCTTACTAAGTTTAGAAATATGTAGGTTCAATTAAATAAAGACAAGCGTTCATGTTAAAGCAGGACTTTTCATTTTGCAGAAGAGAACCCAGTTATGAGAGTTAATAAAGAAAAAATCTTTATTTCTCTATATAATCCCCTGCTACACTAATGCACTTATCCCAGTGATTCATTAGTGCTTGGATACCATCGAGGTAGAAAGTTTTCTCAGAACCATGATCATGCAGCCTGCTTCATGTCTGAAACGCTGGCCTCCCAGGAACTCGTTTAATGACCCGAACATGTGGAAATGGCTTGGAGTAACTAAAAGGATTGTGTGTACGGATCCCACAGTCAGTTTTTATGGCTTCAATTAATATTATTCACAAGGAATTTTGATATTATTCACAAGTCCCTGTTTGACTTGAATGCCACTTGTAATATGAGAAAAACTAATAAATCTTTCAACCTTGCTCTTTAGGAGCATAGAACCCTTACACATCCAGAGAAATACTTAGAAATATATAGTTTTTTTCCTCCGAACAAAAATGTCACAATCAACATTGTTATAGAAAGTGTACATCTTTTGTCTTCACTGAGAAATATACACGTAGGACAAAACAATGCAGCACTTCTGGCCTCGGCGTCTTCTGACATTCCCAGTCTGTTATTTAATTATTGCCTGACATTCGGTCCTTATGATATTAAATCCCAAATCCAGGCCTGGAGAATGTAAGAACATGGGCCTGACTGACGTTTGCTTTTAGACGCTTGAGACAAAGTCCTCAGTGTCTGTCCGTCCAGCTTGGGCCTGACTCATCAGGTCGTTATGACTGTCTGTCTCTCCACATGACCCTGAGAATCGCTTTCTGTCTCCTGGTGGAAAGAAGGGAATTCGACTGTCGCGGAGACTCTGGAACGGGGCGCTAATTGAAAACAGCATGTCTGACTGCTGGGACAGTATTTGATTATTCATGGGATATGGCCCGAGTTTCAAGTAGTTCATTGTAGGTTTTAATGTTCATCAGAATAACGGCGTTATAGCCTGGTAATAGCGGAGGGTGTTGTTATGGGGAGCGATGAAGTGCTGCGCTAGATGTTAGTCTTCCTTAACGTCAAATATAGTCGGCGCTACAATCTTAGAAATTAGGTAACAACCTTTAACATCATCTTCACATTTGGACCCTAAGGTGCACTGATGTACACCACTCGCATGTCCACAAGATCCAAAAGTAATGTAAAGTTTGTTACCCTTACCTTACTTCACAAGTACTAAAACTTTACAAGTCTCAAACATCTTAACAAATCTGCTCAAACCTCCAAAGTTGCTCATAGATCACCTGAAGGTTAAGGACCTTAAAAGCCCAACGGTGAACATCGGGACATTGCGATCATTCCACACAAGCCTGACCTACAGTACACCTCGGCTTCTATCTAGCCACCCTTAAGGTTTTTATTTTTTTCGAGCAACTTTTAAATGATATACAACACAAAATTACCGCTCCAAGTTGGACCCCATGTGTGTGAAGATAAGATCTGACCAATAAACCGTTGCGGAAGCTTTTTCTAAGATCGTAGAACGGGGCTAAAGTGATAACACACTGGCTAGTCTGTTCCCCCTTATCCACTACCTAAAACTGTGAAATAATACCAAACACTCTGCAGATGCAATCGTACCTACTGAACCTTTACTTTTATAAGTACAGACTGTTACTGCGAAAGTGCTTATGTGAAAGGTTTTAGGGTTTTGCATTTCTAGTTTATGATTCGTCTTGTAGCTAGACACCCGAAACATCTGGTTCAAACATCTGGGCTGTTCGACTACATTTGTGTTAAGGTTGAAATCCCGTAAACCCGATTCTTTTCAGCTTGCCGCTCGGACCGGATTTGTCCTCGCTTGTCAGATTTGATAAGAGCCTCCAGCAGATGACAGGACGCAAGCGTAACACGGCATGACAGATGCAGTAATCAGTGTCTCATGCGGGTATGCAGGTGACATGACATCAGAACCTCGCATAGACCCTCGTGTCTCTGGAGAACAACACAAGCCGCAACATAGAGTAAGTTTGTCGAGATTTTATCAGAAATAAAATAGCCAGAAAGCGTTAAAGCACATTCGACACCCACTTGTCGACCTGCTTCCAGTATAAACTAGAACTACACACTTGAGCCGTGGGCGATTAGACGTATACCCTTAAACAGACCCAAAGCAATGCTGTTTTAGAGCCGATCGATGCGAAAGGTCTTAACTCCATTGCTATACGTCTGAGGATTGATTGCTTTAGACTGAACAAACAGACCTGCAGCTTAGTTGTGGAAAAGTGACCTGAAGTGACCTGTGCAACCAACTTTTAAGACATAAGACAGGACATACTCAGGACTCAAAATCTTAGATAGTTCTGAAAGTGCAAAAGTCTTGACCCCACCCCCACCTAATTTCTTTGTATTAAATTAAATTAAGTGATAAAGGTGAAGGTAAAGAAATGGGATTGAATGTTTTAGTGCAAAGGGCTGCAAAAGATAAAATAAAAAAAAAAAATTTTTTATGTAAGCAACGACCTCATTTCCCCTCTCATCCCAAGATATATGCATATTGTGTATATATATATATATATATATATATATATATATATATATATATATATATATATAGTATACTAATCAGTATACTGATCATCTGTCATCATCTGCACCGGTTTCTCATGCCTTGTTTTTTTTTTTAATGCTTGAATGATTCACAGGTCACCGTGTGCTTTAATAAATAAAAAACATTTCTCTGAAACTGCACGGGTACAGGGACTGAACTCAAAATGATTCTGGCCCTTTGGAAGCAACATATAAAAAATTTGAAGTGGGGTCAAGACTTGTGACTATATTTATTTGGTCTCATGCTCTTAAACTACTAATGCACACTCGTGCTGGTGGCTCATTCTGGAGTGCTGCTGAAAAGTCGACGTCGTTCTGTATCTCAGGAATGCGTTTGTGTACCTACATCAAATTTATAAGCCCCTAAATCACCCCATTAATTCAACTAGTCCCAGGTATTCCTGAGAACCGTTTCTCTCATTGTCTATCTATCAACCTACAGAGCTGGCTTAACAGATGTCATGTCGTCGGTCTCTCTGCCTTGAGGAATTGTCTTTAAGTGCATGACAGCAGCACCATCTCCTGGACTGGAGCATCATGACACTGTTCATCATTTGAAAACGAGAGACAGAAGCAAAAAGGATCATGAAAAACATTGCTTTTATTACATTGAATTGTCATATTGTATTTTAAAAAATTGTGAACTAGGAAGCCAAAAAAATAAAACAAAACAAAAAAAACACTGTAGAGGGGGACGGGGTGGTTTAAACACAACTAATCTCCGTTTTCCATTGGGCTTTCTTGGGACGTTTCATCACTCTCCATCTTCTCATCATCTGCCAAAAAGAAATGGGGAAAATAAAAATCAATTCTGCTGATAGAAATACAGGACGTAGGACACTACTGGAATTAGAGTTACTAATTGAGCTGTGAAATCTGAATGAAATCAGCAAGATTTAAATGTTCAGTGTTTCATCTTTCATATTCAAGCGAACAACAGATCTTCCGACAAGCTCCTTTTAATCAGCGTCAATCTTAGTGGTTCTACAGAAGTTCCGACTCACTTTTGAGAGTTTGCTGAAGCTCCTGAATGGTACTGAGGAGGACGTGGAACTGTTTCTTACGCAGCTCCAACTAAGAGAAGGGGAAGAGAGAAGCTGGACATTAGGGATGTTTTTTTTTTTTTTTTTTTGTGGGTGAAAAAGTGAAGTGAATTTTAAAAGACCTTACCTTATCTTCTACGTTCTCTTTGATTTGTGAAAGGTGCTGAAGTTCTTTGTCCAGCGCTTCAAGCTGCCTGTGATGACAGAATCATACTATATCATGAGTTCCTATCGAACTCTGGACAGCTGATTAAAATATCATTATGTCATTGGGTCTAGGGGTTTAATTAAAGAGACATTATACTCACTGCATCGTTTCGTGTCTGTCTGGGTGTTGCTGGATGACTTTTGCCAAAGCATCATATTCTAAAAAAAGAATCATAAATAAATTATATATATAGAATATGAGAATAACAAACTGCTTCTTGTGCCCTTCATAGGGTCCCTACAGTGTGGGAGACATAATGGCATTTATTATGGATATAGTGCACCTTTAGTATAAGTGGGAGTGATGTGGGATACAGCCCACGTCCTGTTACAGTGTGGTAAGCAATGATCAATAAGCAATAATCTCCATGCTTTTTATTACATTTTGTCCATCTGTCGACTTTCGTATTCCCTCATTTTAAAAAATCTTATTCTTAGCTATGAGCCACGAATGCACCTTCATCATTAGAAGTGAATCTTCGTCCTTGCAGGGCTGCTTTCAGGCGACCAAACTGGTCAAAGTCTGATGGAGTGAGATCAGGACTATGGGGAGGACGCGTTAACACCTCAAAACCAAAGTGTTGACATTGTGGGCAGAGTTGTGATGCGAGATCATGAGGCCCTCGGATAGCGGTTCTCTCCATTTGATTTTAAGTTTAATCTTCAGCTCTCACTGTAACGAGCACTGTTGATTGTTGAACCTTTTTCCTGATGATGTTCCAATACTTCTGGCCAGTGAGAAACCCAGAAAACTAAGCGTAGATGAATTTTCCAGCTGATGGTTGACTTTTGCACTTTTTCTCGGTCGGCGATTGAGGATGTTTCCGTTCCATACTCCGTTAGCCGCTTACTCTCAGGGTCTTAGTGATGAATCTGTGTCGTCACTAGTAATGATTCTCTTTAAGAAACTTTCACCTTCCTGAGAGTATCGGTTAAAATTTTGTTTGCAGATATCCAACCACTTCTGTATTTACGCTTCTGGAAGTTGTCTCAGCACTGGGTGCATCCTCAGATTACAAAAAAACGAATCACTGCATGCTGCTCTCCTTTCGGGACAAGCGGGGCATCCGTTCTTTGCTCCCATTGCTCCAACAAATTATCTCATGTAACAAGTTCACACCTGCGCACCAGTAATTGGGGCGGCAGTAGCTTTGAACGGAAAGATCTGATAAGGAGAAGTCGTCCTCGGCTTGCTCATCAGGGACAATCTTATTTTGATTTATACACGTTCACATTTCATACAAACTTAAATAATTATTTTGATTGTGTAAAGCTGCTTTGCGACAATATCAACTATTAAAAACGCTATAATTTTTAAAAATGGATTTAACTGAATAAGACTCTTATGAGGCCAACAGAAGTTTTAATACGCACACACATACATACATACTTTACATACATACATGTAGACAGACAGAGAGAAACATAGAAAAGAAGAAGAAGTGGTCATACCTTGGCGGTTCTTTCGTATCCTTTTCGCTCTCTGGATCTCTTTTTTGCACTCTGCGATTTTCTCATGCGCGGCTGAGATGCTTTGCTCTGCGTAAAGGAAACAGACCAGACATGAGGTCGAACCTCAAGGTGCTCTAATTCTATCAAACTGTAAAAGGGAACTACTGTTTAAACTCCTACATGCACCTATATTTAACTGCTCTGACTGACTTTTTAAAGATCCTTGAGCCATCAAATACCGGCCCTGCTCCTACACATAATGCAGGTTTCGACCCGAGGAATAAACAAAGCCTCATGAATAGTCATTTTTAGCTTTCTGTAATCAAGAAGAGGGTTATTAGGCTTTTATATGCAGTTCTACTTTTTTTTACTCATATAGTTAAGGAGTATTATAGTGAGTTAAGAATTATTTAGGAAGAATCACATCAGTAATGGAGAAATGTTTAAGCTGACATGAAGTCTGTTGAGAAGAAAAAAGTAAAAAAAAGAAAGCTGACTGGCTATGTTTGTTTAAAAAAAAAACAAGAAAAAAAAAAAACATTATCACTACTCCAAGTTGAGGTTCTTTGTCTAATGAGATGTTGTATAACGGTAAATGTACAGTCCAGTGTTTCTTACTGTAGGTAGGAACGAAAGCTGTGAGAGGGGAAACTAAAAACCTCACACCACAGGATTTGTCCAAATGGTTGATTGTCACTTTAAGGCATTAGATTTAATTTGCACAGAATTCACATTTGTCTCAAACTGGGACATCCCGCCCTCACCGATGTCTTCGTAGATTTTTTCATAGTTCTCCATCTCCTTCAAGTTCATGTCGTACACCAAGAGCGTCTTTCCCATCGAGAACTCGCACTGTGACAAGCTTCCCAGCATCCTCTGGTACTGAGCAAATCTGTAGGGGGAAAAAAAAATAAAGAAAGAGAAATGAGAACACAAACGAGAATTGGTTCCCTGTTGAGTCTGATTTCTCTTCAGGTTTCTTGCTATTGCCATCTCAGAGAGGTTTTCCTCATCACCATCAGGGACGATCTGATCATTAATGATTAATACATATTTCCTCATACTTTTCAAACTAATTTCCACAATATTTTGATTCCGTGGAAGCTGTTGTGCGACAATGACCATTGTTAAAAGATCTATATGAACAAAACTGAAATTAACTGAACAGAAGGAACAAATAACTAATCTGTAACAAACTCTAAAAGCAGAGGTCTGGATTTAGTCACCCTTCTTCCGGCGTCACATTCGAGTGGCACCATTTGATGAAGCTTTTCAGGAGGACGTTGATGCGTCTGTCGTCTCCGGCTCCGTCGCCATCGATAAGCAGACGTTTACGAATGACCTCATCTGGAACGGAGACAGACACAGGAAAAGCGTAAGGTGGAGGACTTAAAATATCATTACTATTAACAGGATATTAGAGCAAAAAAGAGGGGATTTTTCCTTTTATACACGATGAAACTATATGGATGTGGGTGTGCAACAGCACATTAAGTTGTAATAGCTGTGTTCTTGATTTCTAACTTTAAAATCGCATTTCTTTGCTTTCCTGGAAACCATACAGTAATAGGACGTGGGCTGTATCCAAAATCACTCCAACTTATATAATAAGTGCACTAGATAAATAATAAGCCCCGTTATGTCTCAACATTGTAGGAGCCCTATGAAGGGCACAAGGAGCGGTTTGTTATTCGCCACATTAATAGACCTACAGGCTAACTCTTATTACTTAGCATTACGTTAAACGATAGCTTATAACTGAGTTACAGATGTTTAAGTTAACTTAGATATTTTTACTACTTTATTTTAATTACTATTCTCATATCCGCTTGGAAATTATTTCATATGTATCACTATGAAATCAGTAATAACCAAGCTAGCTATGTAGCTTCAGGTCGGCTAATCTGTTAGCTACACACCTAGCAAGGGTCTTCCACTTCTAAAAACCTCTGTAAATCTAGTTTTTTTCAGTCAATGTTTGAAAAACATTTTTCTGTTCTTTTTTTTTGTACAAATAATAATTTTACGTAATAAAAATAAACCGGGTCTTACCATCAGTTATGGTGCCCATTTGTTCCTCTGTGTGTATTGAGAGTTTTCGATAAAACTTTATTGAAACCCCCAGGAGGAACAAAAAAATGATGCACTAATGCGCCCTCTGTGGACGCATCCTTTATTACACTCGCTGCTAGATTAATTCACAGTTTTAGTTTTTGACTAGCTTAAGTTTGTAGAGGTTGTAAAAACAGGTAAAAGGTTGAAGCTAAAAATAGCTTTAATGTAATCAGTGATATTATTATTTATTATATATTTCAGGTTGACATGTCTGTCTGTGTGTCTGTACGGCAGAACTCTCTGCCTAAATTATTAATACAAAAAAATCACATTTTGAAAGGTTGAGTATCATAAACCTTGCTTATGCTAAGTTGTACTTCTTTTGTCGTCAGTCAAATACACTCTGTTCGGTAATCAGAGAGTGAATCACAGATGAGAACTCGAAAAAGTAGATTGGATAAAGATTTGTTTTAAAACAGAGCTGTTATTTCAGCGAAAGTGAAAATATGAATAAAAATATTCAGTTTAGCTTTTCTAATTAATGTATATTGGTGCAGATGTTTGTTGAGCAAGTACCTTATTAGTAGATAATTTTAAAGTACATAACTGTTCATAACATCACTTTTACTCAAAATTTTGATTTTATTTATGATGCAGGTTTAACTTCAGAAAAATACCCCAAAATATTGGCAAAGTTTCATTTTTCTCCAGCCAGCTTTGCATGATGCTGTGACAAAATCTGTCTGGACAGACATAAAGACATACAGACAGAACATTTTCTGAGACTGGTTTCTGGTCCTCCAAGTTGTGAAACATTAAGATCATTAAAAGAGTGAGTTCTGAAAAATGTACAGACAAAATAGTTATTTTATTTTTATACACAAAAACCAAAACCGGAAGGAAACCGTATTACGGTCTATAGAAGAAAAAACGTATATTCTTACTTTTGTTGTTGTGCATTGTGCCTAAAATCTACTCATATCCATGCATTTATTTTTCATTTCACATTATTTATATTAAAATAACAAACTGAATATTTGGTAGCTAATTATCACCTTGAAACCTGAGGAAAAACAAACCAAAGCCCCTTTTCCCTTCTTTCCCAGGTTGTGGTTAATGTACAGTAAATATTCACTCAGTGCATTAACCACGCTCAGTGCATATATATATATATATATAATCACTCAGTTAACTGCAACCTGGGAAAGAAGGGAAATTATCATCTAAACCGCTTTAACCTGTATGCAGGGTCGTAGGGGGCCTGGAGCCTTAGAGCATGAGGCGGGGTACAAATCCATCACAGGGCACACACACATACACACACTCACCCTCTCATTTACCCACTATGAGCAATTTGGGAATGCCAATTAGCCTAATCTGCATGCCTTTGGACTGTGGAAGAAGACCGGATTACCCAGAGGAAACCGACCAAGCACCGATGGGGAGTATTTTTTTTATCTTAATCTAGTAATCAGTTAAATGTACTCAAAATAAAATAAAAGTGACCTTTATAAAGTATTTTGCTGTTTGGTTTTCATTGACTCATGTTATTCCTGTTGTTGTTGTTGTTGTTGTTTTAGTAATACTTTTAATGTTTTCTACAGAAGGTCAGTATGTGTGTGTTTGTTTGCAATGTGAAAAGGCCAGTTAACCTAATCTGCATGTCATTGGATTGTGGGAGGAAACCAGAGTAGTCAGAGGAAACCCACCAAGCTCGAGGAGAACATGCAAACTCCACACACAATGTCCGAGGCAGGAATCAAACCCTCAGATGCTAACCACTACACCACAACACTGCTTGCTTTGAGATTTATGGGTAAAAAAAAATGGAATAATTAAGTCATCAAAGAAGTGAATCTGATGAAGCACTGAATATACTAATAAAATCAACATGTTCTGTAAACATAAATGGGATGCTATTAGCGCTCTTGTTACTTATTTTATGAATTCTTTAAAAATACATCATATTTCTTCACTTATTAATTTATGATGTGTGTTCTCTCTAGTGACTTTCTTTCAAGTATATAGTGAATATGTTGCATGAAATTTTTAAAAATGTTTTCTTGCTGGTCTGCTTGCATGTGTTTTGTGATTTAACTATCTACCATTTCTCTGCCATTTATGAATGCCTTAATTTGTTTGTTTAAATATTTAATTGTTTAATTATGTATTTTGTTCATTTGTTTCCCATTTTATTATTTATTTATTCATGTATTTATTTACTTATTTTTTATGTCGTTATTTAGTTCGTTACTTAGCAGTTTGCTTCTTCATTTCCTGTTTATTTGTTTACTTCCTGTTTTTCTGGAACTATTCGTTAGTCTCCCATTTGTTTGTTTGATTTGTTGTCTCGTTCACTTTCCCTCACGTCAGGATTGGTCAGCTGACCGACCAATCAGCGTGCTGTTTGTGAGTTCGAACTCCTCTCCGGCCAATCACCGCGCGCGATTCGAATTCAGCCGGAGTACGGGTAGGGGTTGTAAACACGCCCGTTCCCGGTTGACAGGCGGACAGCGGCGGCGGAGCGATGAGCGGCGTGGTGCGCATGCGCGCTGGCTGATGTGACGCGCTCGGTCCCAGAATGCTGCCTGGTAAACAGACATGGAAGCACCTGGTGAAGACCTCCAGAGTCCCTGAGCACCGCGCCGCCGCTCCGCGTTCCTCCTCCAGCCTCATTCTGTGTCTCCTCTAACGGCTCAACACATCAGCTCGCTCTCGGAGCCTGGCTCGTATCTCTGAGCTCCGGGACAGTAGGTAAGAGAACAAAGATGACAGCGGCGTTAGCTGCTAATGGCTGTTCTGCTTCTCGACATGGGCAGTTTGGATGCTAGCGATGCTAATGCTGGGCTGCAAATGGCTTCGGTTAGCACCGCGGAAGCTAACCGCACCGCAGAGAGTCGGGGTTTCATGCTAACAGGCTAACGGTGCAGTTAGCAGAGAAGCTAACCTGCTGCTAGCGCCCCCCTCCCCCCTGCCGCTCCTCCTCCCTCTCAAACGGCAGAAACATTTTATTTTGGTGACGTAATTCTTGTCTAAGTTTAAATCCTATTCGCTTTTAACGGCGTGATTTTTCCACGTGACACTGTCGCACGTTCCCTCAGTTTATTCTTTGCACTTTTCTTGTTTCTTGTTTTGCCATGTTTTTTTGTTGTTGTTGTTGCTTTCACTCTGTCCAAGTGCACTTGTTCTAGGGAAGTGACTAGAGCAAATCTCTGAATGAATGGAGGAATGACAGCTGACCAACAGGGACAAAAACAAACTTTTAGAATTGAAGTTTATAACAAAAGCAACAACTTATTTATATGTGAAAAGGTTTAACAGATGAACATCTAAAGAATTTATACTGAGAAACTATTAGTTTCATTCTCTGTTCAGACACAATTCATGTGTATTAAGCATTTATATATATATGTATTAATAACATGATAATTATCATTTTATATATATTCATCTTCTCATTATCTCCTATATTATAGGAAACTGCAAAATGAAAATCTTGCGTTTTACTTGAAACGATGGCGTTTAGGACATTATGCAGTAAATCAAGTGCGCTATTCTAAACAGCTGTTTGTGATCCAGGATTCAGCCCAGACATCTGCAGTGGCTCCTTTAAACATAACTTTTATATGTTGTTACGACTTTACATTCAGAATTTTTATCATAATATTTGATCAGGGATATTCTATGTAGAAATATATAATTACATTACTACATACATACATACACACAATAACAGTCAAAGGTTTGAACACAAGTTTTATGGATTTATTTTCTACATTCCAGAACAATACTGGATTTTTATGGCATTATGTAATTAAGTAATAAGACCAACAACAACAACAGCAGCAGTCAGTTGTTATTTTAAGACGTGAAGGTCAGCTGTTCTGGAACAGTTCTTGCCAGAACAGTATTGTCAAGTGCATTTGCAAAACCCCTTAAGCGCCATGATGAAACTGGCTCTCATGAATGAAGACCTTCCCAGGAAAGCAAGACCAAAACTGACCTCTGCTGCAAGAATGTGTCTCTGTATACCGATCAACCATAACATTAACACCACCGCCAGGTGAACTAAACCATTTTGGTCAAGTTGGTGACAGGATCATGGGCATCCAAGGCTCACTCATGCCCACGGGGACCAAAGGACAGTCTGTCCAGTCCAATCCCACAGAGAAGCCGGTGCTGCAGAAACCGATGAAAAAAAAAATCATGCTTGTGATAGAAAGGCACCAGAATACCCATTGTACCACCGACCACTGTGCACGGGGACCAGTACGCAAAGGGTCTAAGACTGCAGACTCGGCCTCCAAACTCCACAGATCCATGTTTGATCCAAGGACGCTGTACCCAACAAACCACAGCACCCAAATGATCCACTTCCAACATCCTGGCGCCAGACACCACAGCACACCACTAGAGGTCTTGTGGAATCATCACGCCCTGGTGGCTCAAAGGGGAACCCGAAACCTAGGTGGTGTCGATGTTAATGGTTTTAATGTTATGGCGGTTCTGTGTTTTTGTGATCCTGAGCCTCTATTAGAATTCTGTGTATTAGAATTGCCAGTAAAACAGAGCGCTTCCTAAACTCAGCTCGGTGGGGAATTATTTTTATTTTAACTAGTTACGCAAACTGCAGGCCTGTGGTCACGCTGACTAACCACCTTACACCGAAACCATTTGCATAAATGCCATTTCCGCTGCTTGTGATAATGTCAGGCGTGGAATATAACATTTTAAAGCAATAATACTTTTTTTTTTTCCAGAGGAGTGACCTTTAGGTGTGTTCTTTCTTATATGCATACCCTTTTGATTCCCAACATCCGCAGACTATACTGCCTGTATTATGCACATTTACTTAAAATTACAGACAGCAATTGTACTGAATTCACCTGCGCTATCATGTATCAAAGCTTAAAATGTGTTAAAAAGCCTGAAGAGTTTTTTTTTTTAGAGCTGATTTTTTTTCTTTGTTTGGGAAAGGGATTAACGAGACGGGATGCCAACTGCAGAGAGCTCTCAGGTGGTTAACCAGGGATAGCGCTTATTGGATCGGATTACTCTGTAGCGGCGGGTTGCTTCATAAGTAGCTCATGTACCAGAAAGCCACAACCAGATTCGCTTGGCCTTCAGCCGAGTGGCGTCTCCTGTTGGCAGACATGCGGCCGACTCCCTAAATGGCGGTCGTTGCGCGTGGACGATGAAAACAATACGATCAGCTTTCTCTCTCTCTCTCTCTCTCTCTCTCTCTCTCTCTCTCTCTCTCTCTGCCGTGTGCCTGCAGGTCCTGTGTTCAGCACACGTGGCCGAGCGGTATCACCAAAGCCGATGAGGATCTGCTGATTTGGGCTGCGGAGAGCTGTTTTTCACTTTTCAGTAGGTATGAGACGTTTTTTGCCCATAAGCTGCTATTTTGCAACCCTCTGCAGGTTAAAACAGTCAATGCGCTCTAGTAGCAGTGTCAGATATTCAGGTTTGCAAAGAATAAAACACTTGGAGACACGCGTTTGACTACAATTGCATTTTGTTTTAATTTGATGATCAATAAGGTGATGTACTTCCTGTCCATTTGTGGTTCCCATAGTTTTGTAGAACATCTCCAAAACATTTAATCACTCACTTTACAGAAGGTATAAACAGTCGTTCCCTTAACAGTCTCTCTCTCTCTCTCTCTTTTAAATTAAAGAAAAAATGCATGATGCACGAATTGGATCATGTGAACTTAGTTAGAGGGTCTGGGATGAGGTCAGGATGATCACCACGAAAACACACGCGCACACACACATATGCATGCATGGTTATTTGGACTCATTCGCTTTTTTGCAGCATTTCAAAGGCCAACGCTGTCACAACAATTAACATCCAAGACAGTTTCTAAGTGTTATCAGGTCACTCTGAAAGCAGAGGCGATGTGTAGCAGTTAATAGATTTATATAGGGTAAGTAATGGGTTGGTTCTGATTCAACTTTGATTTGACTCTCGTTTGACTCTGATCCAGTTATCATTCAACTATGATTCGACACTCGTTTCAACTATGACTGACTCTTGTATGATTTGACTCTTCATTCTCGTATGTTTTGACTTTTATTCGAATTTGATGCGACTCTCGCTTGACTTTCGCCTGTTTCGACTCTGATTTGATTTTTGCTCGTCTCTAATTTGAATTTCGCCTTATTCAACTCTGATTTGACTCTTGCTCGACTCTGATTTGACTCTCGTTCAACTTTGGCTCAATTCTGGTTTGAACTTTGTTTGACTCTGATTCCACTCTTGTTCGACTCTCATTTACTACGATTCAACTATGATTCGACTCCGATTCGATTCTCGTTTGACTCTGGCTCGATTCTGATTTGACCCTCATGTGACTGCAGGGATTGAACTAAGCACGCAGTGTGTTTTGGGCTGTAGATATGAACTGCTACATTGAGCCATAGGATACATTTATAGTACTTTAGAATTGTCATGTGTTTAGAGACCATTCCTGGATTTTTACAAACATTCTTGTTCTCTATTTCTCTATTTCTTGTATGATTTCTCCATGCGTTTGGTAAAGGTTTTCACAAAATTTTGACTACTGAACGAAAAACATTTGTTTTTAACCTGACATACCCTTTCTTCTTGTGTTTTGCATTATTATTATTTTTTGGATTGCATGCTGTATGGTTTGAAACTAAATCCTGCCAATCAAAAGAGCCAGTTAAGCTGTGATTCCGACTTCTCACCACAACAAACGAAAAGGTGTGAAAGCGTCCAGAGAAATCCAAGCTGACCATCAGATGCTGTCAAGCTGTCATTGCACACCTGCAGCTGACTCGTGCCAGTGATGTGGAACAGACCATAGAACTACAGGCAACAGTCAGCCACAGGTGTGCAACGATGGCCCGAATTGGCACGTGTCCCGCCGGAGATTTAAAAAATAATGATTAGTGTATGAAAATACTACAGACCCTACTGTTTTTATCTACACAAATGAAATGACTTGTGTTTTGTTCTCTCAGCACGTAGGTCCATCTCTCTCACACGTCCGCTAGAACTCGGAGGAGGCGAGGCTGGCGTGTAGGTTGTAGATTGGAACGGGTACCAAAGCTGCAACAAGATTTAATCGTAACACACAGCATATCAGAATAAACAAACAGTGTTCAGTGCGCACAGGAAGCCAGGATTAATGAGAATAAGAGTATATTAAAAGTCAGGATGTATAGCGTTGTCAGTTTCTCGATTGTTGCCTTTTTAAACTCCTTTTATAAGTGTATTTTTCTCTAAAGCAAAGGTTTCAAATGTAGCACACACCATGACCAAAAGTATGCGAACGACTGATCTTCACACCCATATGTTGCCTTCAAGCCGGAATCACATGATGCTCTTTGTATGCTGCAGCATTACACGGTGATTACCTTCACCGGAGCCAAGAAGCCCAAACACATTCTACCACGACAAAAAGCCTCGGTGCACAAAGTGTACTCGACGAAGACTCGAAGTGTGGAAGAACTCGCGTGTCCTGCTGCACAGAGCCACTGTTTCATCCATTACCCACAATGCATTTCAACAATTGGTCTGTCCAGCACTTTTATTTAAATTTCGTAGTTCACTACCTAAACTGAACCCGAGTCTCTGCTGTGACTCTGCTTTTATTGTTTTGCTGAATTATTATTATTTTTTCCTTCTCTCATTAAACTTCACTGGAAGTAGATGCATGTCTCTGTCACAACTACTTGCAGAAACTAAAGAAAACACACCGCCATCCAAGTACCTGATCAGCACCACAGCTACTAAACACATCAGGTATATTTCAGTATAAACACATCTGTGCTTCAGGGTGTTTTCTGAGTGTCCTTGGAAGTGGAAATCAGTTACACCAGACCTTGGGTTTGTATATGCACGTTGTGTGTATTTGATTTGTATACAGTAAATAGCTTCTCGGCGACGCTTGAGCGTGTGTGTGTGAGTGAAAGTGGGAATTTTTTTTTTTTTTTTTACAGTAGCTCTGTTTTCCTGAACAAAGACACACGCGGGGAGTAATCATAGCGCGCGCGTCCTGTGTTTTGCTGAGTCACGTGATCGCGGCCGAAGTTTTAATCTCTCGGTAAAGCGCGCTCGGTGTGATTGATCCGGTTCATCTCCGCCGCGATGCGAGCGCACACCGAGAGTCCTGAGCTCAGCTCGGAGCTGGAGGAGGGAGGGAGGGAGGGGGGGGGGATCATCGCCGATTCGCCCCTCGGTGTGTTTAACCCGAGCGCTGACTGGCTGGCTGTGTGTGTGTGTGTGTCCCTCCGTTCTAGCGGTGAAGCATGTCGGAAAGGGCCGAGGAGGGCGAGCCGCGGGCGGAGCAGCGCGCCAGAGCGCCGCCCAGACACCAGCAGCAGCGGACTGAAGGCGCGTCAGCAATGGCGGCCATCGGCGAGCGCGCGGCGTCTCTCCCGAGTCCGGAAGTCATGCTGGGCCAGGCGTGGAGCTGCTGGGTGGACGCCGTGAAGCTGCACGCGACCGACGGTGAGTCCTCCAGCCGTAACCCATAGCAACGAGTGGGGGGGAAAAAATGAAAGAAGGCAGCCGACGGTAAAGCAGCGACAGAGCAAATGTTTACCCGAATATCAGTCACATCCAGTCAGTCACTCAGTCTCAGGACACCTGGATCATATACCACATTTTATCTGTTTATATACCACACACTTTATATACCACACACTTTATATACCACACACTTTATATACCACTCACTGGTCATATACCACACTTTATCTGTTTATATACCACACACTTTATATACCACACACTGTTTATATACCACTCACTGGTCATATACCACACTTTATCTGTTTATATACCACACACTGTTTATATACCACACTTTCTGTTCATACACCACACACTATTTATATACCACACTTTCTGTTTATATACCACACTTTGTTTATATACCACACTTTCTGTTCATACACCACACACTATTTATATACCACACTTTCTGTTTATATACCACACTTTATCTGTTTATATACCACACACTGGTCATATACCACACTTTATCTGTTCATACACCACACTTTATCTGTTCATACACCACACACTGTTTATATACCACACTTTATCTGTTCATACACCACACACTGTTCATACACCACACACTGTTTATATACCACACTTTATCTGTTCATACACCACACACTGGTCATATACCACACTTTATCTGTTTATATACCACACACTGGTCATATACCACACTTTATCTGTTTATATACCACACACTGGTCATATACCACACTTTATCTGTTTATATACCACACACTGGTCATATACCACACTTTATCTGTTCATATACCACACTTTATCTGTTCATATACCACACTTTATCTGTTCATACACCACACTTTATCTGTTCATACACCACACTTTATCTGTTCATACACCACACACTGTTCATACACCACACACTGTTCATACACCACACACTGTGTATACACCACACTTTATCTGTTCATACACCACACACTGTTCATACACCACACACTGTTCATACACCACACACTGTGTATATACCACACTTTATCTGTTCATACACCACACACTGTTTATATACCACACACTGTTTATATACCACACACTGTATATATACCACACACTGTATATATACCACACACTGTATATATACCACACACTGTATATATACCACACACTGTATATATACCACACACTGTATATATACCACACACTGTTTATATACCACACACTGTGTATATACCACACTTTCTGTTTATATACCACACTTTCTGTTTATATACCATACTTTATCTGTTCACATACCACACACTGTTCACATACCACACACTGTTCACACACTGTTCACACACTGTTCACACACTGTTCACACACTGTTCACACACTGTTCACACACCACACGCTGTTCACACACCACACACTTCACACACCACACACTGTTTATATACCACACTTTCTCTTTCTACACCACACTCTAATTGTTTATATACCTCACACTGTTCATATACCACAGTACAACTGTTTGTATACTACACCTTACCTTTTCATATACACAACAATTTACCTATTTATGGACTACACTCTGTCTCTTTATATACTACATTCTGTTTATATACCACACTTTACCTTTTCATATACTACACTCTAACTGACCATACACCACATTTGACGTCTTTATATACCTCACTCTGCCTCTTCATATACTGCACATTACCTGTTTATATCCCCCACTTAACCTCTTCATATACAGCACTGTAGCATTACTCTAACGATAAAGCATATACTCTTGACCTGCCCAATTTTTAATACCATACGAAAACAACTTCTACCTGAATAAGATTTAAAAAAAAACATATTCTGCAAGATAAAACCAGAAAAACTTGTACAATTTTTTATTAAAAGTGCACCTAAAGAACCTTATGTAAAGTCTTGTTCTTCTGGCCAAGGCCATGTTTAATGTGATATTTATTTATTTATTTATTTATTTATTTATTTATTATTTACTTTTTCCAACTCTTTAAATTCCTTATATCATAACATAATATTATATTAGTTCAAATAAATCAGGTAAATATTTGGTATGTATTTGTCATGAAATATCCTGGGAAGCTGATATGGCAATAAACCCTAATACAAACAAACTAAACCTCTTTATATACCACATTTTCTCTCTTTATATCCCACACTCTAACTGTTTATATCCCCATTTTTATCTCTCACTCCTAACCTGTCTATGTCCCACATTTAATTTGTTTATATCTCAGTTTTTACCTGCTTATGTCCGGCACTTTACCTCTTTATACCTCACGCTTAACCTGTTTGTTTCACACACTTGGTCCTAATTTCCCACATTTAACAACATTTAATAAGTTAGCATTTAACTTGTACCTTGCCCTGTTTATATCATGTTTATATATTTATGTATTGCCAAGCAATAACAGTCAGGGGTCAGGGTTCAAGACCCCATTGTCAGGTCCTCACTGTTAGGTTCTTGGGCAACACCCTTATCCCTAAACCCCATACAACCCAGCCGCTGCATGTAGTTCTGCTCTTACGCCGGGTTAGAAAATAGGATAGTTGCAAAAGGGAGAGCATTTTGCGTAAAACCTGTGCCAGGGGATCAAATTATCCAATATGGCCACCCCGGGATAAAGGGGACAAAGCCCATTAAAAAAAGTATTATTAGACTGACTGCCTGTGTGTGGTTTACTGTTTAGTTTTTAATCATAGTGTGCCTGACTGACTTCCTGTTTACCTAAGTGCCTACTTGTTTCAGTGTGTTTAATTCGATTAAATATTATTTGTATAGCACTGTTAACGATGATCATTGTCGCAAAGCAGCTTTACAGAATCAAAAGAAATTGATGGAATTGTGTATGAAACGTGAAATGTGTATGAATCAAAACAACCCTGCTGAGTAAGTTTGTCTACATGGCTAACTTTTGTTAATGCTCAACTGTTATAGCTATACTGTTTACCTACTTATCGTATCTACTTGGATTACTTTTTAATGAGTTCTATGTGCATAAGTGTGTTTTATATATTTAACAGCATACTAATTTAATTTCATTAAATGCATGTCCTTTTGACTCCTTTTTATAGGCATAGACCCGGAAGAAAGTTTTAAAGAGTGTGGAAGGAACCGAGAAGCCATGCGACTGTGCAGAGATGGTAGGTGCTTTCTCTCTCTCTCTCTCTCTCTCTCTCTCTCTCTCTCTCTCTCCATTTATCATGTAGATGTCACTGCTTATATGAGTCAGTAACAAAAATCTCCTGCGTGTGGCAGCATTTTAGCCTTAAATCGGGCAAAAACAGTTGCTAGATTCAGGGAAAAGGACTTCATGATGGTGGTGGCAAATAATTTTTTTTTTTGTTGTTTAAGTCAAATTTATTTATAGCACATTAAAAAAAACAACCGAAGTTGACCAAAGTGCTGTACAATGATTTGAAAAAAATAAAACAACCAAGATTAAACAACGTAAATGAAAATTAAAATAGCCACTGAACGTAAGAGCAGTGGAGACGTGTTCTCTGGAGTGACGAATCACGCTTCTCTGTCTTGCAACCCAATGTATTACGTCTGGGTTTGACGCTTGCCAGGAGGCAACAAGCCAGCAAGCAAAGTCCATAAAGACTTGACTGGTGTGGAAGAGTCCAGACCTCAACCCGATTGAACAGAGATTGAATGAGAGCGGAGACTGTGAGCCAAGTCTTCTCGTCCAACGTTAGTGTCTGGTCTGACCTCACAAATGCGTTTCTGGAAGGATGGTCAAAAATTCCCATAAACGTACTCCTAAACCTGGTGTAATGTACAGTATGTGCATGTATATGTACACACACACACTATAGCTAAAACAAAACTAGAGGCTCACTTTGTAGTCCAAAGGCATGTAATTTTTGGGAGGGCTAAATTTAACCAGAGGCAACAAGAAGTCAAGCGAGTCAATAGAGAGCTTCCGTACAGCGCTGCATTGCCTAGCAGCCCTGCACGATGAAATGGTAAGATACAGTCTTGTGGTGGGACTGAGAGACAGACAGACGTTTATCAGTGCAATTACAAAAGGATGCCAAAATGCTTAAAGGTAACTTTTAAAGCAGAAACCTCCAACACTGTTAATGTTCAAAGACGACAGCATCCCAACCCGAAGCAGCAAAGTGCAAGGCAGGCAGCCAGTTTCAGAAATCACAGGAGGAAAGACAAACCCAATGTGTGTGAAGTAACTAAAAAAACAATAAAATAATAAAGGGAATCAAATGCTTCTGAGCTTTGACTCTGGATTCAAAGGTTTGTAAAGTAGGTGCCGCTCTAATATCAAGTTCCATAATTTAGGCTTAGCATCAGCAAACGTTCGGGAACCTCTGAGTTTTAATCTTCATCTTGGGACAGACTGGAGTAACCGGTCTGAGGATCTGGGATTTCTTGATATCGTATTCGGCTGTAGACGCTCAGAGATGTAATAAAATAAATCCTGTAGGGAACCGGGAACCAGTGAAGAGATTTTTGATCCCGGAGTGATGTGGTCTCGTTCGCATGTGTGCCGGTTTAGAGTCGAGCAGCAGAATTTTTGGACAAGCTGTAGGCCAGAGAGAGATGACTGACTGATTCCTATATATATATTATATTACAGAAATCACGTTGAGATTACATAAAAGCATGAATTCCTTTTTCAAAATTTGCGAATGATTAAAAGCAGTATAACCTTAGCTAAAATTTCTAGTTGAAAGAAACCAGACTCAACCACGGAGTTTTTATCTATTTGTCAAATTTTAAATCCTTATCACATATGACACCTACATTCCTTTTTTAAAGTTGCTACCAGGAGCACAACAAGGAATCCATTTGTCCAAAAGTTGCAATATCAGTTTTATTTACGTTTAATTTGAGGAAAATGTAGAGACATCCATGCTTTAATGTCATCTAAACCAGCCATAAGGGACTGAATGTGTGTGGTCAAGGGTGTGTGGGAGTCACATAACTGGGGAAGGAGACACGAGTGAGTGCTGCTAATCAGTGTCTGTGTTTTGCTGTCTGAGCTCTCTATATAATTTCAGTTCTCCTTTTGAATCACGTAAAATGCACACCGTTGATCCATACCGACCCCTTGGCATGAGCAGTCGAAAGAACATCATTCATCTGTAACGTCTTAATTGTTAGTTAAAACAAGTTAATTTTAAAAAGCTGAACAAGAGCCGCCGAGTTCTCACGCACGTCTTAATCCAAATAGTCGTTAGTCGCAGCCCTAGCTCGTATAAATGAAAGGCAGTTATGACTGTACTGTATCTTGGGTAAAGCTCGTACAGGTTTTCAAACTTGGTTGTGAGTTACATTACATTGTGGCAAATTAATGGTATAGAATGTTTGTTTTTATTATAATAAAAACATAAAATAATGAAATGACATAGCAGCTGATCTTAGCATACTGTCAGGGTTAACAAACATGTTCGTTGGCGCTGTGTTATCGCAAGATCAACAAATCCTTATTTACACAAATTAATGATGAGTCATAATCATGATCCTCTCCCATCATCATCATCATCATCATCATCATCTGCCAGTTTTTCACCTCTTCATTTTAACGACAGATTCTTTAATAACGAATTCTGTTTACGCGTCATTAGGCCCGTCTAAAGCGCAGCACAGATATCAAGTTCTCTCCTCGCTTGACTTTGTGAGACGGAGGACATTAAAGAAGGATTAAAGTAACCAAGATGGAGAGCGAGAGCAAGAGACCATATCCTGCCTAAGTGTTGCATAAGTATAAAATGGAAATTGAATTGCTCAGAAAGTGGAGTTCTGCAGTACTGTGCACTCCATATTAAATAAAATAATGTTAATTAAATGAAAGAATTGAGAGCAAATGTTTTATTCCGCAAAGTGCCTAAAGATACAGTGTAAAAACCGGTTGTTTATGTAACGACCTCAGCAGCGACCTCGTTTCCCCTCTTGTCCGTTCCAACCACTCAACATTCAGCATCACTAGTACACTAATCACCGGCCTGATCATCTGTCGATCAATATAAACCGCAAATAAAATCATGATTGCAAAATTATCTATATAATCTATATTATAATTATCTATATTATCTCTATAACCACTGTGTGTGTATCCTATTCCCGGGTCGATCCTGGATGCGGTGCCAACCCATCCGAGTCCCCCAGTCACACACTACATGCAATTTGGAAATGTCAGTGAGTCTACGGTGCATGTCTTTGGACTGTGGGAGGAAACTGAGGATGCTGAGGAAATCCCCCCAAGCACAGAAGGGAGAACATGCAAACTCCACACACTGAGGCTGGCGGTCACATTAGCGATTAGTGGATGGAACGGTTCAAAACCAAGAGCGTCGATATCATAGACATTGACACAATCGAGTGAGAAGTCGCTCTTGGTGTGAACAGAACTCGTCTCGTTTCTGCACCGTCCGGGCTTTTTGTTTTTGCTCAGTTGTCTTCATCCGTTTTTATATATAACTTCTAAGAACTAACTAGACGATCACGAATAAATTAACACATTAATCGGCGTAAAAAATTTTTTTAGACTTGCTTCATTTACTCATTATGTTCCAGCATTCAAACCAGGCTAACTCTGCTGTTGACAGACCACTAAACCTCCGCTACTTCCTTTCACGTTTTGTTTTACTTCTTAATGAGACGGATTAATATATCATAACCATTACGATATGGTATGGGTCCAAGGCTGTCTTTTGGATTTGTCGCTTCTTTCTTTCATCGAGCGTTGCGCAGATGCTGACGTGGCTCCGCGTCATGCATGTAATCAGGGAACGATAGAGCGACAATCAGTCGAATGGTCATCAAGCCGAGGTTCGGAGAGTTTGTGACTTGAATTAACATCTCCTTCCACTCCATCAGAATTTCTTCCTTTTTTGTTTGTTCCTGAAGTGGTTACACATGAGCATCTTTTAGGGAAGCGTTCCACGATTTACAATCTGATTGAAGAGAACTTGCAGAACGGGAATGGGCGTTACGTGTAGTGAAAGCTGCTTTCGTCTCAGAATAAAAGATTCTTGACTTGCTAAACAGGTAACCAAAAAAAAAAGTTTGTTTTTTTTAAAAAATATATTTTTACTTCTTCTCTAAAGGTACGGTGAAAAGATGCGCCCTGTGTGCAAAGGTTACAAAAGATCTAGAATCAGATCTGTTTTTACGCAAGTCGGCGTTTTCATTGTTACAAGAATTACCTGTTGCATAGTGTTTTCATTTCAGTTTCACTTTCACGCTTACCAGAAGTTTTAACGCATCTACTGGAAACCGCTCTGTCCACGTGTTCCTCTCTAATAACATGTAAAATGCTTTCAAATCTTTGATTTGTTTAGCATGTAAGTTGCGTGTGGTTTACAAAATTCTTTTTCTTCAGTGATTAAAACAAAATCTATTCTATTTTTTATAAAAAGTAATTTAGGTCTGCAACTTGCACTTTAACTAGACAAAAGGTGAAAGTTTTATTAATCTTTATTAATCCCACAAAGAGTCATTTATGTTGTTGTACTGATTACTGTTTTTTTTAAATAACAAGAAAACTTGTTAGTGAAAGTAGGTTTGCAATTTGCGCTTTTTAGTACAAATAAGCATAAAGTAAAATAAAAACTTTTGTTTTACTCACTTTTATTCATTTTAAGAAAAAATCTTGTCTTGAATTTTGTCTCAAAAAATCAGAGATTCAAATTATAGGACATATCGCTCAGCTCTGGATGTAACAGGAATTGAAACTGCCTCGTTACTCCAGTATTTGGATCCTGAGATAGATTTATTGCTTTTGTCTCTCCAACTTTCCTCCGGGAAGGAAATCTATGCCATTTATCACTGACAACCCATTCCCAATAAGCCGCATGATTTGACACCATTTCATGGGTCTACGACAAACAGTACAGGACTAGTTGACTCGTTTGTACAGAAGATATTAAAAAAATTATAATAATAAGCCTGCAAGATAATACTGTTATATACCGCTGATAATACCGTTATTTCTGTCCAGAGTTGCATTCATTTCTCTCCAAAATCTTGTATCTATGATAGGAGAGCCAGACCACTGTATGAAGCCTTCTCCAACATGTCCCAAAGATTCTCAATGGTGTTAAAGTTTGGACTCTGTGGTGGCCAATCCATGTGGAAAAGTATATCCCATGCTCCCTGGACCATCTTTCACCATCCTGGCATCGCCATCTTGGAATATACTTGTTCAGGCAGGGAATAAAGCAAATCCATTGATTGGGATAATTCAGAATATTCAGGTCATCAGCTGACCTCAATTTTCTGCTATATAATGTTGGGGAACCTAGACCTGACCAACTGAGGCAATCCCAGATCTAATGCAACGGACAATTTTTTTCCTGGGACTAAGACGAGACGAGACGATGACGAGACGTCACGGATATGAGTGGACAGTAACCATGGCAAAATCAGCATGCAATATCGCTGACGAAAAAAAGACGAGACTGAAATGTGGTTTTAAAGAATCTAAACAAATAAATCAGTCATTTTCATCAACATTTACTTTTCATCGCAATCCGCTGCAATGCTGTGATCATTCATTAAGGCGCGAGCAGTAGGTGTTTCCCAAGTCATGCGAATCACTAGGAGTAGTTTGCGCGCGCAGTGATCCCGTGTTACAAGTCATCTTTAACTCCTCGTCATTACAGCAGTATTACTCGGGCCAATTTAGGCGTCGTATACGGCTTAAATCAAACTTCACTCAAACACGAACACAAAGTTTGTGTGCGCGCTCATTTCTTATGTAGTTGTTTAAGCAGTATATGTGTATTTGTGAAGTTTCACGCATACACATAATTAGCTGAATAACTGAAAACATCAGATGAAAAGATGCATTTTATAATGTTAAGATAATTATTTTGTGAAAAACCTTAATAATAATCTAATTGCAAAAAGGTTAGGTTTTTGTTGACTTAAACTAGCCGAAAATACTTATGGGTTCTTCTGACTAAGACTAGATGAAAATATTTATGGGTTCCTCTGACTAAAACCAGGCTAAAATATTTATGGGTTCCTCTGACTAGAACTAGATTAAAATATTTATGGGTTCCTCTGACTAAAACTAGACTTAAATACTTATGGGTTCCTCCGACTAAAACTAGACTTAAATATTTATGGGTTCCTCCGACTAAAACTAGACGTAAATATTTATGGGTTCCTCTGACTAAGACTAGACGTAAATATTCATGGGTTCCTAAAACTAGACGAAAATGTCCAGACTTTTAGTCGTCTACAACTTGACTAAACAAAAATAGGATAAGATTGACTAAATATGATAAATACTAACATGGTCAGAACGCTCATTTATCCCGGGACTAAGACGAAGACTAAAATTGAAAATACCTGACAAAATTAACATTCCCCAGAACATAACACTGCTGCCCCTACAGGCTTGTAAGGTTTTTTTTTTTTTACTTGTATACACCCATCACACCACATGACCCCCCCCCCCTCTCTCTCTTTAATTCCATCTCTCTTCTTTTCCCACTCCTCAGACACCTTTCAGATTACTTTTTTTTTAAATCTGTTTTCTAAAGCGATGTCCAGTGTATTTTCTAGTTCTCTTGATTTTATTTTTTATTAAGAACCATCTGGATCTTCTCAGTGTGACGGCGTGCCGTCTTGCTCGTGTGATGCTCAGCCCATGCGTCTTCTAATGTGTGTAATTAGACTAAAGCTGCCCAAGTGCCCTTGAACTCTGATCAACAAGCTTTTTTTTTTTTTTTTTTTTAAAGCCATGACTAAACCAAACCAATCCAGCCACAGAAGTACTCATGCTGAATGTTCCCCCCCCCTCACAAGTCCTTCTCGGATCAGCAGTCTGTATAAAGTCCTTTTAGAGCGGAGGGTCCTGCTCGTAATAATGATTGAATGTTGCAGCAGGATGCTATTATGACCTTGCTCTTCATTATCCCTGCTAGTGTTTATTTATTAAGGCATGGAGGGACTGGTAGACCACTTGATTTACTGTAAGTGCCACTCGAAGTGTGTTAAGTATAATGGGGGCCCTTGAATCATCCACCGCCATCGAGCGGCTCCCACACGAGCCATGAAAAGCGTCATTCAAGCACCGCGAGCTGTTAAGAAACCTGAAGAGACGAGGTGGACTGTAGCACTTTGCATCTTTACACTTGAGGAACACACGTGACGCGCTGTCTAGGTTACGGAGTCTGAATTTTAATCAGCGGCCTTGTTAAGAAGAAGAGGAAGATCAAGTAATTTCAGATGATTATTTATACAGTATACATTAAATGCTGCTGAATATGATTTAGGAGAAATACATCATCATGAAGAAGCATAACAACGAAGGAAAAAGTTTTAAAAAATATTTTAATCAATGATAAAATTAGGATAACGAAAAGTAGTTGCGATTATTTGGGGCAAGCAAGAAATACGTTTTTTAATTTTTTTTTTATTTAAGTAATTACTCTTGAATTGTTAAAACGGCTAGAAGGTAAAATATAACTTTTTTTGTTTGTGTGTTTCAAACATGAACAGCGATCAGATGGAGGCCATTTAGCATTTATTTTCTCCCCCTTTCTTTCCAGTTTAATATAATCTTTAATTTCGATTTTGTGCTGATTATGTGGAGAGATGAATTAAACTATGAATGATGATAATGAAAAATAAAATCCTCCTCATGCTTGGGTTCATATCATCGGATCAGTTCAGATATTAATCTCAAATCTTCAAAACCACGTGCCGGTTCCTGGGAAAGAACAACAGCTGTCACGTATTTTTATCAGCGCACGTCTACGGTGCTTTGAATACGTTGCTCTTAAACAAATCGCATTCTTTCCTGTTCATTCCGAGTTCGGTCGTATAATCGGCGATGTGAATCGCAGGCATCAACGTCCACCTAGGCGTTTGTTGGCGCGGTTATTTGCTTTGCTCGCGTCTGCACAGTGACAACGAAAAAGCATCCGTCTGCATCTAACCAGAGCAGATGCTGACCAGGATAGACTCCCAGGCTGTACATAGACTGTATGGTTTTTCAGGCTGGCATCGAGTCGGAGTGTCCTCCCTCCCTCCCTTCTTCTGTCTCTCCCTCCCTCCCTCACTCACTCACTGTGTGTCTTTCTCTCTCGCTCTATCTCTCACTTCCCTGAGGCAAGCTCCAGAATGGCTAGCTCAGTAGCTTGTCTTTTCCTTTTTTTTTTTTTTTCCTTTCCCCTAACTCTGTAAAAACAGCGAGAGTTCAGCCGAGAGCAATCGTCTGCCTGCACGCCTCGCCAAACAGGCCGATCGTTTTCTCAAAGACGTCTGACTCGGGGCCGAGCTCCTGCACAACTCCACGTGTTTGCTTCCGAGTGCATCTGTGTGTGGCCTCGTTTAACGCTTTTCTTTTCTCTCTTTTTTTTTTTTTGTTTCCCCCTCGATTGAGGCCTGGACGTTGCTCGGGCTGCGTGAAAAGAAAATTTCTCGGGTCTTCATTGGAAAATATTTATACAGATAACACGCCGCACACACCCAAACATTGGCGCCGTTCCCGGAGCCCTTATGAGTGGCCTTTTTTTTGTGTGTGTGTGTGTGTGTGTGTGTTGTTCAGCCTGGCAGTGGCAATCAGGGAGTGTAAAGTAAAAGTAAACCCGTGTGTGTGTTTTGTAAGAAATAATTGGTGGCAGTTTTTTAATTGTAGTGAAGTCAGTGCATTTAAGACTAACTTTTCTTGTTTGTTTGTTTTTCTTTCATGCAGATATGCCCATTTTCGGGCAGTGTCCCGCGCAGGACGACTTTTACTTGGTCATGTGCAGCCACTGCAGTCAGGTCGTCAAGCCCCAGGCCTTCCAAGCACACTACGGTAAGACTTGACTTGGATCCACTTCCTTCATATCTCTCTCTCTCTCTCTCTCTCTCTCTCTTTCTTTTCCGCTTATCTCTCTGAAGGAAATTAACACTCCCACCTCTGCTCGGTGTCTGCTGTGTGAAAACAGAGCATGAGGGAGAGAGCTAGCAGGCGAGCGAGAGATCATCAGCCTTTGATTTCCACTTTGTGTTTACACTCGTCTGGTTAATATTTGATGCGCCCCCTTTCCTTTTAATCCAGATCCACCGATTTTTAACTCGCGTAGTCGAGGAGTACAGGCGCTCAGGAATACCCGATCACACGCGTAAGCTGGCCCACCGCACTCGCAAGCAGGTTAAAACAAAACAAAATGTACCCCCACCGATGACGGAGAGAAATTCGATGCCGGATTTGTCCAGCTGCTCTCAGCGTGCACTGATAACGCACCAAATCCGCATCCGTTGCTAATAATACGAGCCAAACGTTTTATGTTTAAGCCCCCGATCAGCCTTTTGATCAGCCTGTGGTGACAGGTCGCGACAAAAGCGGAAGGGGGAATACCAGGAAGCAAGCTCACAGAGACGGCTGGTTTGTACAGTGCGAGCTGAGGAATTACAAAGCTAACAAGTTATTAGAAAAGAATTTTCAATTTCAGGGTTATTCCAGCGATCTAGAAGGAACAGCACAGTTTCTATGCCGGTCATGAAACAGTAAACCAGCTCTCTGCATTTATGGGAGAATGCTCATGTATACAGTATGTCTACATGTGTTTTGTGAATAAGAAGGGCTTGATGCACAGTTGTGTCCTGAGATTTGTTATGAAGGAGTACTTGGATCGTTGCTAGAGATTTGGGAAAAATCTATATTATTCAGTTATGAATTCACAGGCTTAGTCGTATCCAATTCTCACCCGTCATTGGTACGATACCACCATCAAGGCTACTACTACCAGTCAGACTCTCGTGTGGTTTCTCCGAACCACGTAACCCCTGCCAGCTGCATCTTTTTTTCTTTTCTTTTTCTTTACTCCTAAATTTTTCTCCCTACTTTAGTCGTGTCCAATTCCTCCCCATCACTAGGGGGCTCCCACATTTTTAGCTACTACTACCACTCAGTCGTGAGAGCCGAAGACTATCGTGCGTTTCCCATCTTTTCGATCCCATTTTTTCAAACTGCTCGCTCACGCACCGTTGGGGGCGGAGTAACACATTCGGAGGACGGCGCTATCCGCTCCTTTTGCTCGCGTGAGCTCACAGACGCCCCTGATTGGCTGTAGAGCCGTGATTAATGTGGGACCACCAAGTACCTCTCATCCCTCCCCTCTGAGAGAGCTCGGCCAATCAGCTCTCTCTAGACCTCGGTCTGCGAGAGGTTACAGCATCATCTGGCAATCGAACCAGCACTCTCCAGAAGAATTTTTGTATGTTTATAATGGAGACGAACCAGTCGATCGGCCAGTTACCAGAATCGGGTTGTTTTTTCAGTTTTATAGGCCGATGAGCCTCGGATTAAAAGGCAGAGCGCAGAAGTGGCGCAACAGAAACGCATTTTTTACGGCGTTACATTATCAAGAATCTATAGTTAAAAACTTAAAAGCCACCCATGTGCCTTTTTTCTTCAAACCCTGAGAGTGAATTAGTCTCAATACCAAGCACGCTTACACCAGCCTCATCGGTTTCAATGAATCAGTCCGGAAGCAAGATGATAGAAAATGTCCGTCCTGTAAAGCTTGTAAAGAGTTCACGGTCCAATACAGTGGAAAACGGCTCTGAGACAAAATGGTGTCCGGGATTCCTCTCGCGATTTAAAGGCGCAGAGACAACAACGATGTTATATTTATGAATTTCAATTGACTTCTTTATGTGCGGTTACAGTTTTTGGCCACATGATGGCAGTGTGGAGAAAGTGGACAGATTTAGTCAAGTGGATCACTATGCTTTACATCGTATATTAGTGCCTGTATAACAGACTAGCAGTATGCTATTTATCGATGATTTACTTGCTTTCCGAGGTTGAAACTTTTATCTCACTAAACCGGAGACATGTGTTAGACTTGCTTCAGAGATGTTTAGGGAAAATCCAAGGAGGGATGGACAGCAGGAAGGTTGCCACCAATGGTGCCAACCCTTTAGCACCATTAGTTTTTGCCTCACCAGGTGGAAAGAAACAGTTTAGTAGTGGTGCGCGTTGAGCAGTTTTCATATTAAACACTGTCGTGATAAACAATGGTGTTTTTATAGGGTTCGTATGTCATGTAAGTTATGTAAGTTAAACCAACGATGCTCTCAGTAACTGCTGCACGGTTTATACCTCATCGATGTGAAGTGCTTTATAATGCTAAAGCGACACGCCTCAACAGCTTACCTTCATTAAAATGTTACGGCTATCGATCGCACAGTTTGGTGACCGCGTCGTATAATTTGATCTGCTTTTAAATTTTTAATGGACATAAACCGTTTTCTTTTTATGTTTCCGTCTCTAAATGTTCATACCCGATTAACGTTGATTCGTAGCATCTTTTGTAGACTATATTTTCCCGGCCTTCTGTCTGCATTTACGCTTCCTACTAGACTAGAACAGAAAGAACAGAAATTGAAATAAGTCGCAGTCCAACCCAAGCAAGAGCACATCCGGTGTCTTTCCGTCATCTCTCCATGCTTGGGATCTGAACCCGCAGCCGTCTGGTTGACGAGCTCAGACGCTCCGTATTCTCCGTTCTGCTGCTGTACATCTTACCATCTCTCGCCAAGACACCCCGGCATTTTTTTTTTCCCCCTTTCATTTTTTTTTCACTGCCGAATGATTAATGGCATCGCGCAGATTAATTGCCTTGTTCAGGAAACTCTGGTGTTCGGAGTACAGCATCGCGAATGTCTGCCAAGTGCGAGCTCTCATGTGTGGAACTGCTGATCTACGACTGCTGTGCAAACTCTGATCAGACAGCGCAGCCAGTATGTGCGCTCTAACACACACCTCTCACCGAGTTAAGACATTTCTTTGAAAGTGTGTTTGTTTAATCTATGTTTGATGTGTAAATCTTAATTTAAAACAACAAAAAAAAAAGGTAAAATAGCAGTGATTTGAACATGATAGAATGTTGATCACAGAAAAGCTGTTGGTTTCGTTTTCTTGGTCGGTTCGCACCCATTCGCTATCTTCTGACCCATCATGTTACCGCTACCAAACCAGCATGACGCACTCCGTGGAGAGCACCATCCACCCACGATTGGTCAGCATTGCAGTTCTTGACAGGGGATAGAGATTTCGCCGTTCTTCCTTCGCAGCGATCACGCCGTTGCACTCTCAGTGAGTAATGGACTCCTAGCCAGAGGTGGGAGGTAACTGAGTCCATATTTCATGTATCTGTACTTTACTTGAGTTGTTTTTATTAGAGGATGCTTTTTTACTTTTACTCCGCTCAAAAAGAACAGAAACTATCTTTACTTTTACTTTACTGCATTTCTGCATGGCGTCGCGATACCCAACTACAGTGATGTGTAGTGTTTCAAGCGGGAATTTACTGTAGTAATGAGTCGGCCTCACCGGCTTCAATGAATCAATCCGGAGCGCGATGGTGGAGAAAGTCTGTCCAGTAAAGCTCTCCTGATGTTGAGTAATCCTAATTTCGGGAAAATCACAGTCCAGTACAGTGGAAGACAGCTCTGAGACAGAATAGCGTCCGTTCAAGTGCGCTGTTATATTTGACACGTGCGATAACGTACTCTTTAGGCATGTTTAAAAAGGCTTGCATGCAGTTATGGTTTTTGGCCACATGGTGGCAGTGTGGGGAAAGGAGACAGATGTACCGTTTCTATTTAGTTTAAATTGATTTCTATGCTTAACATTGTGTATTCAAATAAGACTCACTTTGTCAGATTTAAGAACAAATTCGACTTATGAACATGTTCATCCATAAGTCGAGGAATTATTGTACTTTAAGACGCGTGGCATGCCATTACAAGAGTTTCATAACAGTCACAATCGAGAGAGAGAAAGGTAGAGCGAGAGAATTTTGTGAAAAATCCTACCGTGACCTAAAACCAACCCGTGTACTTTTGATACTTGAGTTGATACACGTTCACATCTCATACAAACCTAAATAATTCGTTTGATTGTGTAAAGCTGCTTTGCGACAATGTCACTTGTTAATACAAGTGCTATACAAATAAAATTGAATTGAATTGAACAGATTCCTTGACGATCGATCGAGCATATGCATTTCTTTGGCACGTACAAGGTCTGAGGTGCATCTTAATTTTTTTTTTCTTACTTTCCCTAACATTAGTTTGCTATCTAAACAAATAAAATAAACTAATAGTGGAGGGCTTATTAAAAAAAAAAACTTGTAGCTGCCGTTTTTTTTGTTGTTGTTGTTCTGTCTTTTAAGAAACTTTTAGCCACGTTTATTTTTTTTTTTTAATAATAATTATTTATTTATTTTTATTTTGTCTGAGAGTCGTTTAGGCTGAGGTGAACTGAATTAACAGACGTGTCTGATTAAAATATTGTCCTTTATGTATTTATTTATTTATTTTTTTATCAGAAATGTGCATCAGTTAATCACGATCAGCTCGGATGCCTGAGATTAGATCAGACTTAATCCTGCAGTTCTACTAAGCAGCTAATTACGTACCGGATTAAGTGAGTAATTTGTTAATAAAATTATCTCGGGTTGGAAGCGAGTGACGCGACATGCTTGAGACAGGTCTGGCGATATTGATATATCGACAGCGAGACGTCTCCCCGGCCCGGTCGTTAACCGGTCGTATATTCCCGGTACGTGAAGCGCGCTGCTCTTTCGCCGGCCCGTAATGCGTCGACTCCGTAGATGTGAGCGGCGTCATGGGATATTACGGCCTAATCAGGGCTGTTTATCGTGTTTTAAGCGCTTTGTCTTGGGGCTGTGCCAGTCTCACAGCTAGCTGTGCTTTAGAGGCTTGATGTTAACAACCCCATCGTGTGTGTGTGTGTGTGTGTGTGTGTGTGTGTGTGTGTGTGAGAGAGAGAATGCGAGTGTGGGTGTGTAAGACTGAGAAACAGAGAGAGGCTCTGTGCAAGATACTGTCATATTCCATTAGCTGAAATGAATCATAGCTTCTCTTCACAGTGTCTCGTTCTCAGCACAACACACGTGCAGCCCGAGCAGCTAATATTGCTGTGGAGCGGCAGGGTTGTGTGTGTGTGTGTGTGCGTGCGTGCGCGTGTGTGTGTGTGTGTGTGTGTGCGCGCACACTGTTTTCCTCCCACAGCGAGGAGTGTTTGGCAGGAAGCCCGGAGCTGCTGGAGGTTGCAGAGTGTTTGAGTTGAGCCGAGTATTAACACCACACGCCTGCATGTGATACACGACTACTGCTCCAGCTGCTGCTCCTCCTCGTTTACCTCAACACCTCGCTCCCAAACCCCCCCCTCGCCTCCCCCTCTTCCTGCTTCACCAAAAATCTTAACCGCAACGTCGTCTCCGCTCTGGAATAAATGCTGTCAAATTTGAGTTATTTTGACTATCGGTTAAAATATACAGTATATATTATATTGACGTGCTTAGAAGCTCTCAAATCAGTAAACCTTGAAAAAAAAAAATTTTTTTTAATTGCACAAGAAAACCCTGCCCGGTTAATTCATTAATTTATTTCCTCATGCCTGTGATAATTAGCTTGTGGTATTTCTCAGAATAGAATTCCCCAAAGTCAAAGCGCCACAGCGCCGCACGCGACGTTCACGTCTTCTCCGATTGTCCCGTGAGCTTCATTTCACCTCTTGAGGTCGCTCCGACACACACAGCCGTGAAAAGTAACAACCTCCTGTTTGGACGAGTGTTTATTTTTTTTTCTTCTTCTTCTTCTTTTTTTCTTCTTCCATCATCACATCCTTTTGGATCTCGGCCCTCGTCGCTCATCTCTAGTCTGTAAGCATGTTTATACGCTACATCATATCCATCAAACCATAACAACCTGTTTCTGTATTTCTGCAACGTCAGAAAAGTTGTTTTGTTCTCTTCCTTGTTTTTTTTTTTCCCCCTTTTCTCTTCTCCTCTCTCGCTTCTTGTCAGTTTCTGTTTCAGTTTTATTCAGTAAGATAACGCTGCTCGTGTTTAAAAGCGACAGCCTGCTCCAGTTCGACGCTTGTGGTTTCCTATTGTACCAAGAGATTTTACACGGCTAGTCTTTTTGGCCTTGTACAAAAACAAGCGCCTCTTCTAAAGGCTTTGTAAAGCTGAAACTCAGCGCCGTGGCTTTAATGAGAGCCTGGTGCTTTTTCTAAAGCTTGGTGGCTTTTTTTTTTTTTTTACACTCCTGTTCAGATTGTGCGTTCTGCAAAAAGGGAGGCTGCGGTTATTTTTCTGGGTTTTGCCTCGGAGTGGGAATTTAATGGTCCTGTTTTAAATTCGTACTTGTGTGCGTTTTAAATGGAGGTGACTGTAAGTCAGGATGCAGCACTTTATCTGAACTTAGAAAGCAGAACAATGGAAATGTCTTGGGTTTATATGATGACTGAGTAAAAAATTACTTATGATAATTAATTTTTATATATATGCAGTATGTATATAAATACAAAAATAAATGCAATAAATAAATAAATACTAATTAATTCTTGTGTCTTTAAAAATAAACGCATATACAGAGTCAGTCAAGAAAATGTATTAACAGTTGTGTCGAATGTCCCCGTTTAGATTGTTTCTATAACCTTAATATAATAAATGTATGATTTGTATCTACAGAATACAGCTAATATAAACTGACAGATAATTATATATAATAATTATAATCAATCATCACTTCTGACTTGAGAGTTCTGGTCTAAATCTTACAGAAACTTGGTAATACATGGTAATACTTTGTCCCTCCCAGAGAGACGACACAACTCCATTAACAAACCAGCGTCCTCCTACCCGTCCTCGGCCTCGCTCCCGAGTCTACCCTCTCGGGCCAGAACCGGCGGAGCGGGCGGAGGCGGCACCGCATGCGCCATGCCCGTGGGTTCCTCCTCCTCTTCCTCCTCCGCTGGAGGGAGCAACAACACCCACACAGCCAAAGAGAAGCTGCCTCACCGGAAGCCTCACTTCCCCCCAAAGGTGCTGCACGACGACATGTGAGTATGCCAAACCACACCGCTTTTAAAAATAAACACTACCAAGGCAGAACTTTCTCACACGCACGAAAATAAAAATAAAAATAACTGCAAAGGAATCGTTTTTATCGGCTAAGCAAATCGCCGCGTACCTGCTTTTATTAGCCATTTAGGCGAAGTATTTATACTCGAGGTAGGTTGACGTTGCCCTCAGAGGTGCCATTCTCGGGTTCCTCTGAAGCCATCGGCTCTAAAAGCGAGCGGGCCTGCGGGAGCACTTCACTGCACGTTAGTATTTTTCTCAGCTTCAACACACCTGCTGTAGCTCGTCAGCAAATTATCCAGCCGTGTGTCTGCGGAGGGAAAACACTCGACCTGAGATTCAGGAATCGCGCTTGGCGGTGAGAGAAATAACTGACACTTTGGTGCATCCTAGTTATTGAAAGAAGCAATGTGATGATTACACTGTAACATATAAACATGTGCTTTTATTGGACTTGACATTAGTTTATCAAAGACCAGGGATGTCGGACATTCGAAAACGTCTCGCACATTTGCACCCTGCTCATACGTCTCTTGCTCGTGTTTGAGGAATGATTTGGACAATAACACTACAGCTGACAAACACGTTATTTCATCACACTACATCTTTAGCCTTCTATATATTTTATCATTTATATATTTTTGTATATTTCTGTTTTTAATTCTACTTTATTTGTAAATCTGGCTTCAAAAGATTTTTTTTCTAAGCTATAAATATAATATACAAAATGTATATGTTTTTGTATATTTATATTTTAATTCTATTTTATTTGTAAATATATTTGTAGTGTTAAATATAATATGCAAAATTTATATTTCAAATGTATTTTCTTATAATATAAGAAGTATATTTCTGTTTGAATTCTATTTTATTGGTAAATCTGGCTTTAAAAATGTATATTTAACGCTATAAATGTACAAAATTTATATATTTTTGTATATTTCTATTTTAATTCTACTTTATTTGTGAACCTGGCATAAAAAAAATTATATTTAAAGCTTTAACTCATTTTTAGATTGCTTAAATAAATGCATATACAGAGTCAATGTTAGTCAAAAATGTATACCCGCTTCAGGAAAAGAAAAATTGGTATGATTTGTTATATTAATATAATATTAATAATAATATCATGCATGTTTATCAAAATTTGTACATTTTATATATTCCATTCTTTTTTTAAATTGATATTACTATCTTTAGTATAATTGTATTATTCTACTCCAATTTTTCTTTTATGTTTCTATTAAGCTATTATTCTAAGATCTTTTACAGTCCCAAATAATAACCAGAAACTTTGTGTATGTGTATCCCCCACCCGACCCCACCAAAGTCTGACCCCAGCTGTCAAAGTGGAGAAGATCCATGTGAAGATGGATTACACGTCCTCTAAGCCTGGCCACGCTCCTGCCTCTTCCTCATCCTCTTCTTCCTGCAGTACTGTGAGCTCCTCCCCCTCGAAGCCAGGCCTTAATAGCCAGTCTGTACCAAAGGCTCATCAGCCATCCCCCGGCCACATCCCCAACGGGAAGGGTCACGTCTCCCCGCTCAGCAAGAAGCAGGACAGCAGCAGCACCAACACCAATAGCAAAAGACCCACCAGGAAAGTGTTAGGTGAGTTTCGTGGCGCGGGACAGTTGTACAGATTTTGGCATCAGTGCTCGAGAGAAAGATGAGTGATTAAAACTTTAAAGCGTTTTTGTCATCTCGTTTCTCCCCAGAACGCGAGTTCAATCCGGATGTCCATTGCGGAGTCATGGATATTGGAGCACGTAAGCCATGCACAAGATCCTTAACATGCAAGGTAAGTCCCACTCGAGCTACACACACATCATATCAGTCCAGTGAGTTTTAAATGTACACGTTTAATGTGAGACTATACATTAAAGACACTTCAGACCTTACCGCTACGCCTTAAAATTTAAAACGTCCTAAAAGTTGGAATTTTCATCATCATGGCTTCACCGCTACTTTACACAGCCGGTCATATTAAGCATGAGATGGTGTGGGGTGATGCTGTTTGATGTAGGTTTATAAAAGATTCAAATGTATTTAATGATGGAAAGTTTCCGGGTAGCACAGACTCTTCCAGGTTTTATCACATGCTAGCATATAATTAGATATGATTTTTTTTTTATTATTGTTTGTTTTTTGACTGACATTTTCGGTAATTCTCACCTGCTGTTATTTTTTTATTTCACACGCAGACACATTCCTTAAGCCAGAGAAGGGCGGTGCCCGGGAGGCGGAAGCGCTTCGACGTGCTGCTGGCGGAGCACAAGAACCGAGCACGGGAGAAGGAGCTGCAGCAGCATCAGCATAGGACGGAGCCATCACAGCAAACCCCACCCCCTCTCAGGGAGCCCCACCCACCCCCTCACCACGGCAACCCTATGGTTACCGCCACTGATGCGGCCAAGCTCTTCCCCCTCAGCAAAGCCAAACCCCACAATCCCGTGCTTCCACGGTGAGTCAGCAATTTCATCGATCCTCCTTGGTCCTCACTTTCTCTTTCGCCCTCATACTCTCACTTCCTCATTTATACTCCCTCGCTATCACTCTCACTTGCCCTCGCGTTCACCTCCACTCTCTCTCGCTCTCTTTCTCGTCTTGACTTTTTCACTAATCCCTTCTCTCTCTCTCTCGTTCGTCCTGACTCTTTACTCAGTTCTTTCAAAGGTTTTTAATAAATCCTACACAAAGAAAAGTTTACTACAAGCAAATATTAATATTACCTGTTTGCTTTTAGCAGCAGTAGCTCTCACAGCGGGCTGAGCAGTTTAGGGGACGCCGCCACCCCTGACCCAACCCTGCATCCCCACCCAGCTCCCACGCTCGACGGCGCGGCCTGTCCTTCCAGCGATGAGGGGGAGAACGAGGAGAGAGAGGAAACCATGGACAAACTGGACTGCCACTTTTCAGGGTACCATCCAAGGCCAGCTGCTGTAAGTGCTTCTCTCAGTCAGCGGTTTTTGTGCCAACAAGCTTCTGTGGTTCCTTATTAATATAAAATCTATGTCTGATTGTAAACGTAGTCCCCAACTTACGAACATCCGAGTTTCGAATTTCCACAGACACGAATGGTCTGCGGTTCTACTTCCGGTTCAATCACGGCAGTAGCTCACGTGTATTGTACAAAAAACATACACTGCGGTGCACCAGATACCAATATTCATATACAATTAATTATATACAATATTTTCCGCGTGTACGTAAATATATAAAACGTCCAAAGTCTGGTATATTGTATTCGTGTGTGGGGGATGCGGGAGGAACGGAAAAGGGAACAGAGATTTAGTTGAGTGGTTTGTTGATGTGCTTTACATTTTGTATTCGTCTCAAAGGCGTACAAGACTCACTTTGTCAGACTTGAGAACAAATCTGACTTACGAACAGGCTCCAGGAACAGAACGTGTTCATAAGTCAGGGACTACCTGTATTAATATAGTTAATATGACACATGAGTCACGGGTAATTTGAACTAAGTGCCCTCACTCCGTCACAATGCAGACATGAGGTAAATAATAAAAACAAATTACGTCAGTATTTTTTGTCAAGCAGGTGATATGTTTTTTTTTTTTTCTGTATACGTTTGATATCAGCTCTATTTGGAAAGTTTAATAACATTCACTGTGACATTTTTGACTATGACCTCTCCTTCTGCGTTTATCTAGTTCTGCCCTTTCGGGAGCCGACTGTTCGGGAGAAGCTGTTATTCGTTTGACCGGCGCTGGGATCGAGTCCGATACGCGCTGGTGGCCATGATGGACAAACACGTCAACTCGCTGATGTGGAAGTGAGGAACGCTCTCCTCATAGCACTCAGAATTACCAACATTTGAAAGAATCTTTCTTTTTTTTTTTCTTTTTTCTTTTTTTTTTACATTTTTGCATCTTGTTGACAGTAAAATCAATCATAGTAAAAATGAAACATGGGTGTGTCATGCCAAAGAAAACACCAATTTAATACACAGGGATGAGTCAAAAATGATCCATGCTCTAGCTGTAGAATTAGTTTTGATTAATGGGGGTGACTAGAGGGAGGCAGTACTTTCAATGGAAAGCGCTGATAATGTAGATCAGCCAGAAGATGCTTTTAATATAACTGGAGTGCGGGCAATTTTTGACTCACCCTCGTGTAAGGGTTGGTATTTCATCTATTATTAAATCACACTCGGAAAGGGAAATGCGAGTGTTTGTATTAAATGGGATTTCCGAACATTGTTGGAAATTTTTGCTTGTTTAATGAAGCAAGCAAAACGACATTTTGTCATTAAGGGTGTGCAAACATTTTCACTCAAGTGCAGCACTTGTAGCTCAAAAGAGACAAATCTTAACTATTTGTGTAACTTGTGGCATCACGCACAGGTTTTCTTTATCTGATTAAAAGGCTACAGTTTTTATATATTTACTGTAATATCCTCTCTTGTGTTTATTTAACTAATTGAAGTCAGTATTAAGTCCATTTTACGCTCACGGATGTTGTTTCTCACTTTGCTTTGTGGTACAACTCTCACAGAAAAATCCCCCTCGCATTGGAGAATTCCTCCTCGTTGGCGGTGACATCATCTCACAGGTCTACCACAAACTCGCTGTCCTCCTCCTCTGGGTTTCTGAGCCCCTCCCCTCCGCCGCCTTACAGCCAGTCACATGACAGCAAGCCTACACTGTCGTATGGGACCACCCTAAATGCCCGTGTCACGTCACAGAGGGCAGGAGAGCAGCTCGCTTACAGCGGCGGCTCGTCCAGACAAGTGTCCTCGTCCTCACCCCAGATGCCTTCAGCACACTCGTCTTCGCTGCCCTCCACCCCCGGCTCGAACAAATCCCTGCTCAAATCCCGGTCCACACCCAAGCACTTGTGGGTCAGGGAGCCCTCACCGGCTGCGCTAGCTAGCTCCAGCGCTAACAACAACAACAACAGCAGCAGCAACAGCGACAGCGGTGGCGTGAGTAGCAGCAACAGCAGCGCAATCAGTCTCGGCTCAACAAAGAAGCGCAAGAACAGCTCTCTGCTGAAATACGGCGCCGAATCCTCTCCTTCGTCCTCCTCTTCCTCTCTAAAAAAGAACTGCATGGTGAACTCGGGCACCTCAGGGAGCAGCTTCCACTCCTCGCTAACCTCCATGGCGTCGTCTGGGGCTTTTTCATCTTCTTCTTCTTCTTCTTCGTCGTCGTCCTCCTCCTCGGCGCACGGTACGGGTATGAACTGCCCACCGGGACGCGGCAACTCGATGGGCGCGCGCCAGGAAGCGGCCGAGCCCATCAAGCGCATGAGCGTGATGATGAACAGCAGCGACTCGACACTCTCGCTCGGCCCGTTCGTTAACAACCCAGACGGGAGAACCGACACCAAGAGGAGGAAGAGTTCACAGGCCACCAGCAGCCTCACCGGCACAGCGACCTGCACAGGTAATGTAGGCGCAGAGATCTAGAGACGCCCAACTACGGAAAATGTAAATAGGCATTTTAAGATATAAAAATATAAAAAGGTAATGTTTAAGATGAATAAGGTGACACTTGCCAATAATAAATACAGTGGAACCTCGGATTGCGAGTAACGTGGCTTACGAGTGTTCCGCAAACCGAGCAAAGATTTTTAATAAATTTTTATTCGGAAACAGAGCAAGTATTAGTTTACGAGGGCCGAGTATCATGTATCACACATGCGACTCTTATTTTGACACCGAGCGTCACTCTCTCACCTTCCCATCCCTCCCCGGCTTCACAAGCACACAGAAACTCTGCTCTGTCGCGATTCTTTTTAAAGGTAAGGTGCTGGTTCATTTGTTTTTTTGTTTTGTTTTTTACTTTACAGCAGTGATTCCCTTAGTATGCGCTCACACCAGGTCAGAGAGATTTTTCCCTGTTAAAACGGTGTTTCCGTGTTTGTGTCCGTTTGTTGTGAAACTTAAGTGATTCCTTTAGTATGCGCTCGTGCCAGTCTCGCTTTTTTTCCGTTCAAACGGTGTTTCCCGCTGTGTTTATGCGTTTGTTGTGAAACTTAAAAAGTGAGTCCGTTAATATACGCTCATGTCAGTCTCATTGTATTAATTGTATTAATTATGTTTATTTTTTTGGGCTGTGGAACAAATAATTCGAGTTTTCATTATTTCTTATGGGAAATGATGATTTGGTTTGAGTGTTTTGGAATACGAGCCCACTTCCGGAACAAATTATGCTCGTAATCCAAGGTTCCACTGTAAGTGCTTTTAACAAACCACATCATTTGTGTTCTATGTGCATTGAGACTAAAACTAAAACTTGTTTATTTAGAATAGCTTTTGATATTTCACAATTTTATGTTTTTTATAATGTTGTTTTATTCTTATTTCTAATATCTTATTTCCATGTTATTGTCATTTTTCTAACGCTGTAGAGCACTTTGGCTCATCTTACAGTATTTTGCTATAAGGTGCTATATGAATAAATGTTGATTGATTGACTAATCAATCAAGTTTAAACATAACTATAACTATTCAATTCTACGCTCTCTAGCTTGTGTGTGTGGTAACAAAGTCTTCTTTGCCTTTTGCAGCATCTGGAGGGGGAGGGGCGCAGGGGCCCGGCAGGCCCAAAATGGCCAAATCTCCATCCATCAACAACATCCACGGCAAACACACGCGACCCATGCCGGGAACACCAGGGCTTCCCAACAACTCGCTTATACATCAGGTGTGTATCGACGTTCCCTGCGGTTGGGAATCACCAGGAGAGCAGCCGACACAATATCACCACTATACCTTGGTGCTGGATCTGTACATTTGTATTGCGATTCTCTAAGCATGATGATTTCATAAACATTCCCATTTTATTATTTATTTATTTATTTATTTATTTATTTAAGTTGTTGTTACAATTGTAAACAAATTTACAATGTATTCAGCAAATAATTCACTCCTACTGTACCATGCAGGAAGCTGTGCTGATTACAGATGTGTGAATAGTTTAGAGTGCCACCTGTAGGATTATGGAGGAATTGCAACATTTTAGCACCTCTAATTAAAAATAAATCAATAAATAAGTTAGTGAGTCAGTGTGGTGGTGATTATTTTTCCCTCCACCACGAATGTTTACAGTCTAATTATTATCTGCACATGGCGGTAAACATGAGCAGGCTTTTAAAACGGTATTAAGCTAGAACAATGTTATATTCGTATATGTATGTTGAACACAATGCAAATTATAACAACTTTTTTTTATAACAAGAATTATATATTTTTTTATCTTCCTTTCTCAGCCAAAGGCCCGCCCCTGACACAGGTGGGCCGGCTCTGGGGGTGCGAAGCGGCGGAGCGGAGCTCCCTTAGCGCCCGTCACGGCACACTGCACGAGGCCTTCTTCTTATTATTCTTCTCTTACTCTCAGCTTCCCACAATCCTCAGGGTGGAGATCACACTGGGCCGCTCGGTGATGGCGTGCTGTCTCCCGTGGCCACGAGGGGGCGTCACACAGGTGGAAAATTACACCACAAGAGGGCCACATGTGTGTATGTGTGGAGGGTGGATGAATGAGATGACATTCGCCCCAGTGGCAGGCAGCGTGTGATGCAGAGTTACAATTAAGGGCTGGTACAGGGCCACGCCTACACCACTACACTGCATCAGATGGACTTCACGGGCTTCATTAGCGAAAAAGAGCATTTCTGTTTATTTCTTTCAGTGAGTGTGTGTATGTGTGTGTGTTCATGTGGATGATGCCAGAATACTGGAAACGAAATTCTGTGTGAACTGCGAGTGTTCGAGGGAAGCAGACGTAATATATCAGGAGTCTCAGAGAAGAAATCCAATGCAATCCCTTTTAGTTTAATAAACATATTTATTGTGTAAGGAGGAGTATTTGCCATAAATGCAATTCAGCACATTTTTAGAGATTTAAAAAAGGAAACAGTATCCGAATTGACAGCTTAAATGCAAAACTGATGAGCATTTACAGTCTTAATGAATGTCGTTTACACACAGCAACTATTTGTAATTTTTGTAAAAGAGACCGGAACAAAATCTCATTTCGCAGCTACATTTTGATCAAAAGAAACTTCCTTAATCTTTAGTTAAAAATGCGGTTTATAAACTCGCCCAGATCAGTTTAAAATTGCTTACGTACTTAACCAAATTCAGCACTTATAATGAGTCGAACATAATTAAGGAATTTCGTTTATTAAGGAAAGCTAAGGCACTTCCTATTAGTGATTCCACACTCGCGTTAAGTGGATACTTTAAAGCTTTTCATATCCATCCACCACATCTGTCTCCAAATTTTTTATTTTATTTTTTAACACTAAAGCCCTTTTTTTTTTCTTTTTTCTTTAAAACTACACATTTTTACGGTTGTAAAATCATGGCTCGTGGCTCTGACATGCTTTGGTGTGTGGTGCTACATAGGAGCACCAGTGCTGCACAATTAATGGTGCAAAAAAAAATCTAAATGATATGGACTGTGCAGTTAAAAAGGCTGCAATTTACTACAGGTATCATACGTATGGAGTTTGCCAATAATTTAAGTACAGTACTAGTCAAAAGTATGGACGCATCTTGTAATTCAGTGTTTAGTCATTTATTTCCAATACCGGCGCTTGTAAAACTGTGAAATGACACCTATGGAATTAAGAAGTTAAGTACCAACACTGGCGACGATCTGGAACAGTTCTTCCAAGAGGAGCAGTATTGCAAAGCCATCCAGCGATGATTTTGAGATGATAAATATTGGCAAACATTCACTTAACACGATCTCTTCTGCCGTTTTTTGTTGTTGGTCTAATGATGGGAATCGCCAGGGATCAATCCGATACGATGTTATCATGATACCTTGATGCCGATTCGACCTGTTGGCGATTCTATAAGTATCAAGATTTTGTAAATGTCTCAATTCGATATTTGTTATAATTAATATTATATTATAATGTTTATAATAGATAAATTTAGCAAATCATTCGCTCCTAAGACACAGCATGCTCTGCCCTGCCGATGTGTGAACAATTTCGAATAAAGCCACCTGCAGGTTTATAGAGGAACTGCAGCATTTTACAAACTCAAATGCAAACATGTTTAAATAAATTTACATTTTTTTTATATATAAAATCATGGATAAAACCGATTACTACCAAGTATCTCTAAATTTAAATCAGATTGTGGTGGACAGAAATCAGGGTGAAAATCATTAAAAGTATCCATTTGAATCAGTTGCAGCGAACTGCATCACAACCTGGCTTTCAAATGCTTGTAATCGTCGTAACTCAAAAGCTTTGCTAGGGAGATCTGTTCGCCTCTGAGTGTTTTATTATTATTATTATTATTATTATTATTATTATTCAGACCGTTAGATTGTTGCTCACCTTTAGTATCCGCCAAACTACATGAAATCTCCCTTAATCACTACGGCTAGATGTGAAAAACTTTCAGGCTGTAAGGGAAAAGTGCTCGTTTAACACACACTAAAAAAAAAAGAGATCATGCAATTTATTATACAACCTTGAGGGTGTTTTTCTTTTGTTGTCGTTTTTGTTTTCTTTGCAACAGCGATGCACATTTACACTAGAAAACGTAACGCAGTGATGCTTGTCTGTTTAGTGACGCAACAGCGGTTTGATTCGATTTCACTCACACACACACACACACACGCACGCACACATGAATGGAAGACCGTGACTCGTCCGTTACCGGCAGTGCTTTCACACTTCATGGTTTTGCTTTCCCTACATAAATTCCCCCCCTTTTTTTTTTTTTTCATTTCCAAAGGATGCAGTATGCAAAATTTAACTAAAAGGGTTGAATTAGTTTGAAATCGTATCGCTTATTTAGTATCAGAGCTGGGTTTTCTTTAACCAAGTTAAAAAAAAACCGTTTCTGCCTGAACCTGCGCACTCCAGCTGAACATGAAACCAAATCACAAACAAACCAGAGAGAGAGAGATCCGGCTCACATGAGTAATAGATGTTAAAGGGGAGAAAAACACGGCAAGTGTGAAAGCATCCTAAACTCGTCCTTTTTTTTCTTCTTCTTCTTCTTGCTAGAGCAGGTGTAGTGAGGCAGAGGTCAGCGGCAATACACGGGATCTACAGAATACAAGACGAACTACTGTGAGCAGCTCCTCAGACGACGCTTTATAGCCCTGTAGCCGCAGACGTGCACTGATGCGCGAGCTCAAAAGCAATCGGAATAATCGAATGATCACTTTGGTTATGTCCAATAATGACTATAAAATATCCTGAGATAGTGTTTAGAAATAAATAGTCGACTAAAAATAGGATTTTCTACGGAAACCGGCAATAGCTCTCTCTGGTGAGAGCCGAAAGCTTGCGGAGTATTAAAGTGTGACACTTACGTCTGCGGAAGGGAGAAAGAATTAATGAACTGAAAATCCAAACTGATGTCAGTCAGCGATTGTAGCTGAGGAAAACGAGAGGTTTTTTTTTTTTTTTTTTTAAATGTCCTCCTTCCCCTAATCTTTTGGCTTTTTTTTTTTTTTTTTAGTTTTAAATCAACAAATGTTGAAGTTAGTCCTATTTCAGAATACATATTTTCTTTAACAAAAATAAATTATTATTAATAAAAAAAAATTGAAGAAAAAAAACACAAAACAACAAATTGTACATACGGAGATGTATTTTTGCACAGGCATTTTCTTACACGTCTTTTGGTACAGCCGCGATCGTTATTATTTATTTAGCGAACGGATCCGTTTTAAGATTTGAAGTGGTTCACTGCCAAGCTGATGATGCAATACGGCTCTCAATCAAAAAAGCTTTTTCTTCTTCTTTAGAAATTGTGGACTGAAAATCCTTATGAAGGAGCGATCATGTACCAAGGAGAGTCATGTTTAAAATTTTAATTATTATTATTATTATTATTACCATGGTTATTATCCCCCCCCCCCCTTTTTTTTCTAAGTAATAAAATTAAGAGGATGTCCCCAAAAAAAAAAAAAGGAAAGTCTCCAAAAACTTGTATCACACGCATCGCATTTCACTGGCTGTTTGTGGTCAAGGATCCCGCGGTCTCTTAAAGCAATTTAATAACGAGAGACAGAGTGTCGAACACTTAACACACCGCCGTTGCCAAACGTATTTATATTTCACAACACTGCAAGTCGTTCTTCAGCAGCTTTTTAGAACAACGAAGCGGAAAAAGTGCCTGAATTTGTTTCCTCACCCGTTTCAGCAGTCCTTTCTGTTCCATGTTACACAAGTGTTATATAATGTTTTTTGTTTTGTTTTTTTTAAGAAACAAGAAAAACTGTCCCTGCTCCCATCACCCCACCGTTTCATTACAGTCTCAAACACACCCTCGTTACTATTCCCGTGATGGTGTGTTTAAAGCGTTACAGTCGATTTGGCAGTTAATCGAACGCACTTAAATTTCCTGGCTGATTTTTTTTGGGTTTTGCTCGGGAGTGATGTGTGAAAAAATGTGGTTCGAGGGTGTGTTTAATACAGTACTGAAGCACAGATAAGTAAGGAAAGGCGGGCCATGTGTTTTGTTCCTTTTTTTTCTTCTTCTTCTTTTCTTTCCTGAGCTCCACTTGCAATGTTTTATGATGGATTTGTTTTATCATGATGATTTTCCAATAATAGAAGCACAGATGTAGAACGTGAATCACAGCTCTGAAATATCAACCCAGAGCAAAGAAAAATTATATTCAAGTGTGTAAATTAAGGGTTTTTTTGTTTGTTTGTTTTTCTTTCTTTTCTTGAGGTTTTTATTTTTATTTTATAAATCTACATAATCCAATCATTTGAACAGCTGGACTTGTGTGTGTTGGCTGCTATGTAATTCATGAACAAAACATAGTAGGTTAGATTTATGTAATATTTAAAGAAAAAAGATTGTATAGTCTATTTGTTTTGTAACAGGTTTTTTCTGTAAATAAAACAAAGTAATTTATACTGTTATTTATAAGAAAACATATGCACGAGTCTGGTGTCTTCTTTTGTTTCACAAAATTGAACTGTCACGCAATTGAATGACATGCATATTCTCTGAAAAGACTTTTTTTTATTTAGATACTGTACATAAAACAAAAGGCAATTCAAGACACCGGAATTGGATTTGAACACCGTCACATGCCTAAAGACTAACACGCTGTGCTGCATAAACCCGCTACATGTTGATGACCCGAGAAAGCTTCTGCACTCTGTTCAGCAGGAGGTCACCCTTCTTTATGGTTTCCTGATACTGCCAGTTCTTACTGTCAGGCCTGCAGACAGAAAAAGAGAAAATCATCAGCATGAACTCAACAGTCTCTGCGCATTATAATAATGGGGAATTCCTAATTCTTAAAAAAAAAATGTTAATGATTTTACTCTGATTGTACAGGTAGTTATGAATGAAGTTGAATTATGAAGTTATGAATTTCTGCAGATACAAACTTGACCGTGGGAACAGATCACGAAAGTAGCTAACATGTATTGTACAAAAATTAGACCCTGCAGTTCACCAGCTACCAATATTTACCATTATATGCAATATGAAGTGTCTAAATGTCATATTTCATATAAAAATAGTAAATGTCTGTCCTGATTATCCTAATTCCGGAAAATCCTTAAAGAGAGTTCACAGTCCAACGCAGTGGGAAACGGTTCTGAGGAAATAATTTCGTCCGCGATTCCCCTCGCCATTTCCAGTCAACAAAACAACAGATCAGGTACTCCTTGGGCACAGGTTTATTCAAGTAGATTGGCATGCATTGTATATTCTTGTCAAAGGCGCATAAGACTCACTTTGTCGGACTTAAAAACAGATCGAACTATTGAACAAATCGAACGTATGAACATGCTCCTGGAACGGAACTCGTTCATAAGTCAGGGTCTACTTGTATATAAAAATATTCTACTAAGCCTCTTGGTAGGATTCTTGCCTGCCATGCAGGAGACCCAGGTTAAATTCCCACCCAATGCCCAAACCCCAGCCACTAGATCTCAAGCCTGGATAAAATGGAAGGGTTGCATCAGGTAAGGCATCCTGTGTAAATAGTCCACTGTGTCCACTGTGGAAATCCCTCACTGAGCCCAAAGACAAAGTACTCTCTACCTGTTCCTATTAAACTTTTAATCCCATTTAAATTTCTATTTCTACATTTACGCACCCTTAATTTTTCCTTCTAATTCACCCTGCTGAAGATACTCCTGACCATCCGCTTTGTTTTTTTACCTGTTGGTCTCGACAATCTCATTCACTTTGTCGATCTTGCAGTGCAGTCGGCCGGCGGCGATGAACCTCGACAGCTCCCTTAGGAAGAAGGGAAAATAAATAAATAGTGATATGTGTTGAGAACAATGTGCATGTGTAAGTACTTAAAGGGCGAGTTGTACGCACTGGTCGATGAACTCCGTGCTGACTCCAAAGGCATCAGCCATGTAGCCAAGCGTGAGGGAGCGGTACGACTCCAAGAGCTGGCTGTAGGCCAGAATGCGCATCTCGCGCACATAGTAACGGTAGTGAGGAGCAAAGAGCCAGTCCCTCTTCATTTCCTGCTCGACACGAGCTGCGGGAGCACAAACAATAGTGCAAGTTAATAAAAACATAAGGCAAGCACAGAGTGATGGACAGAGAGAGAGAGAGAGAGAGAAAGATCAGGACTCACCCAGGGACTGGAAGAAGATTGAGTAACGGCACTCGTAGAGAGAGAACAGGTACTGACGCACACCAGGCAGACTGTGCAGCACCTCCAGAATCTCTGCACCTTTAATCACCTGAAAGGAGACCAGTGTTCTTATATCTGCCTTGCACATGCAGCGCCAATCTCTCTCTCTCTCTGCTGTGTGTGAATCGTCTCACCTTCTCCCTCAGGTCCGGCCTCTTCAGCGCGATCATACAGACGTAGACGGTGTAAGTGACGAACGTCTTGTAGTCCATGAGCTCATATGAGGTAAAGGTGGAGACGGTGTCGAGGAAAAGCTCGGCAGCCTGCTTGAAGTCTCTGATGGCGACGCAGTACAGGCCCTGATACACCTTCAGGCGGTTCCTCCTGTCCCAGTCTCCGCCCTCTTCGATCAGACTGTCGGGATTGAATTCGGTTAAAACATGATAGGGTTCAGTGAGTAACACCGTCACGATTGTGATTGATATATTTTATATAAAAATTTTTTTTACCTCTTGGCTTTCTCAGTGTTGCGCGTGATGAGGTCGCTGTCCATGTAAAACAGCCCGATCCTCAGCAGGTAGAAGACAATGTCCAAGCGGTGGCCCAGGGCGACGGTTTTGTCGTAGGTTTTCCTAAATGCGGTCAGAGCTCCTTCCTAAATCATGAGGAGGAGAAAGAAAACGAATGTAGTGACGGACCAGCTGGTGTGTTGGACAACCAGGATAAAACTCTCCACCACCTCACCTTGTCTCCGATCCGAATCAAATACTCCGCTTTGGCCATCATGGCGTCCCGGATCTCACTTTCGCCGAGGTTCTTCTCTGCGTCCTCCAGGACCTCGACCAGGCGCTTCAGCTCGTCCTCGTTGGCCTTTTTCATCTTGCTCAGCAGGTCCGAGTCCACGGGCCACTTCAGTTCTTTACACAAGGTCTCGTAGTAAGGTGCCATGTCTGAAATAACGCACAGAATTCAATAGGTTCATCATAAATACTCATTTAAATGCCTTAATATAAAGCATTAGTGATTTTCTTTTTTTTTCCACCAGGAGAATTTTTTTTTTTTCACTACAATTCTCTTCACCTCTATATACACCCAAGATTTTAAGGTAATATCAAATAAGATTGTTTACTGACTAAAAAGTCTATTTACTTATAGATATAAATGTATTCGTATAAACTTGGCTAAATTGCAAACATCATTGTGCAACATTATTAGCCGGTTATTTTCCCCATCCGCTTTCCGTAAAATCATACTGATTGGCTAAGGCGACACGATGTCTACCCACGGATTGGCTGGTTTCAGCGCGAGGACGCACCAACAGCGAATCGTACATCCAAACGGGCGGGGTTATGTCGCATTACAGGTGGGAACAGTAGCGTTGTTAGCGTTCAGCTAGCATGATTATTTCCCGCTAGCTCGTGTAGCCTTAACTGAGAAGCGCGGAATGATAAAAGAGACGCACGAATTCGTATAGGAGCACAAGGAGGACATGGAGCGGGTTTATATACTCACTGTTGGACCGGATCGCCTCCATGAGCTCGGTCTTCACCTCGGCATCCTGCCTGTGATCATCGAGAGTGAGCAGAAACTTGAGCTGCGCGATCCTAAGATCGGGGTTTTTGGGCAGCCCCTCCTCCTCTAGGTTCTCTAACGGCATTCTGGCGACTTCGGGGATTCGGTCAGCGCAAGCGAGGGGAACGGGAACAGCGCGAGCCCAAACTGACAACCGACGATGACTCTGAAGAAAACTAAACAACAGAAGAAATGTATGAAAGTCACTTCCGGTGAGCCGCAACTGAACGAGGCCTAAAAAAAGAGGGCACGCTTGGAGGAGCGCACAGCCGGAGAAATGAGATAGTGACGCCTAGCGGTCGGATTTATGTCAGACAAGGCTGAGATCCAGTGACGTTGTTTAATGCGGTTCTGTTCCAGGAGTCACTTCTGTACAATGTACTGTATACTTTATTATTCAGTATAACTAATAACGTAATCAGTTATTCCAAATCTGTTATTAATTATAATTTCGCATTCACACAAAAAGGACTCTTATTAAAAGGATAAATAAGGCCAAATAAAAAAACAAACAAAAAAAATATTATACTAATACTACTAGCAATAATATTGAAATATTTAATAAAGTAATACTACAAAAGGAAGAAAACCCAAGGATATTATTATTGTTATTATTAAACAGTAAAAAATAATAAAATAAAAATAAATTATTTAAAAAATTATTGCCGATTTGATAATAATTATACTACTAATCATTAATAATGATAATATTTACATAATAAAATATAATAATAATTATTGTTATTATTATCATTATTGTATACCAATTAATTAATTAATTCTCTTTATTATTATTATTATTATTATTATTATTATTATTATTATTATTATTATTATTATTATAAATAATAATAATAATAATAAACTGTTGTGACATAAGGGTCCACAAACTTTCTCACTCGATTAAACTTAAAGTTTTTTTTTTTTAAACTTTAAAGTTTTTTTCAGGTTTGTTTAGATGCCTGTGCACCCGAGTTACACAATTTAAAATAGTTTGGACCAAAATGTTAGATTCCTTTAAATTAAATTAATTTCTTTACAGTTTCTTGGGCATATTATCAAAGTCAATTTTTACAGATTCTATATAATCATCAAACCATCTAACTCAGTGCACTAACTAGAAGCGGAGTGTTTTGTAGCCTGAGTTTACATAACTGTCCATAAAGCCTAAAGAAGACATTAAGTTCTGGTCGCTGTGTGTAATGAATCCTTCTCACACAAAGAACGCTATGACCTGGAACAACGTAATCAATATCACCACTTTGGAAATCATGTTGGCGAACAAAGTTACTAATCCATTTGTCTCGCTTCCTGTTCGGTGTATCCTCAGGTAACTCTCTGTCTCTCTCTCTTCCCATTTTCCTATTAGATTTTTAAAGCTGCTGTTTTTTCTGCCTCTGTTCTACTGTATTTTAAGCAATAGTTCGGTCTATTTAATTCGTGGGAGAGCGTGCCCCAAGACATAAGAGGCATGATGTCAGGAACTGTGTTACTGTGTGCTATTTTCACTGGCTTTGTAAAGCTGACGGGGCAGATCGCCGGTCTGAGGTGAGGCAAATGAGAACCTAGTGGAGTGTGTACCCTGCAGAGTTTAGTTACAAATCGAACCGAACGCCCGGTCTATTGATGACATGGTAGTAATTATAATTAGGGTTTAAATTGGACGCGGGGCTCAGGGGAGGTGATCTCCTGTACCTTCTGCTGAACTGAATGGCAGGACAAAAATGAGCTTGAAACATCTCATCCTATTAGAATGGAAGTAGATTTTTCTACTTCTTGTAGTCACATTACCATGATATCAGTGTCAAGTCCTCGGTAATAATAGTCAATTAAATGAACGGAACATTTAAGCCCAGATATTACAGCCTGCTTTCATATGCAATGGAAATTCAATGGAGCAAATCGCTGGTCTGTGAGGTGGGGGGGGGGGGGGGTTAACTGATTTTGGAAAATGAGACTTTATTCAAGCATGCGAGCCAGATTAATTAAATATACCACGACACAAATTTTTCAGCTAAAACCCATATAAGAGCAACAACAAAGAAAACACACTACATTCTAATATTTTGTTTAATTATTCCTCGAATGATTCCTCGTGCTTCCACAACAGCTCTTTCCCAATCTGAGCCACATACGGAATACGGTCGTGCCAACAGGGCAGACAAACTCCATATATGTGATAACCTGGTCATTCGGTACATTCAGGTCAGCAGCTGACTTCATTTTATTGCCGCATAACGTTGCTGAGCCTGGACCTGAGCGACTGAAGCTATGTGCTTCGTTATGTCAGTTAATGATTCCACAGGCATATTCCATGATGACAGTGCCAGGATTCCTCGGGCTTAAATTGTGAGAGTGGATCAGGGAGCATAAGACACCATTTACACACCTGGATTGGCGGCCGCGGAGTCCAGACCTTAACCCCATTTCGAATCTTTGGGATGTGATGGAGAAGGCTTTACGCAGCGCTCCGACGTTCCCATCATCAATACAGGATCTTGGAGGGAAATTCCAGCGACTCTGGACAGAAATAAACGTTGTGACATTGAATAAGCTTATCGAAACGATGCCACGGCTGTAATCAAAGTAAAAGTCCAGTGAGACACGAAAGTCTGCGCCTTTTTTTTTTGCGAATATGAAGATCGTATCCGGATGTCTCGGATTTATTCCTGTTAAGTTTTTTAAACGTATATGACTAGATGTAGCTATATGATGTCACTCAGACGTGTTTCGTGAAATAGCCTGTCAGTTAGCAATGCAGAGCGTAAGTTAGCATTAATTTACAAATAAGACATGGTGTCAGGTTAGTCTTAGACCTGAAGATTAAACGCTTTTTAATGATCACGCGATCCTGTCAGAAATCCTGTCAGGTTCGTCTTTGTGAGTTATCTCTATGGTATTACCAGTGAAGATTATTTAAAAAAATGGAATGAGACCTAAACAGAGAAGATTTGTTCCAAGCTAATATACAAGTCCAGTATATTAGCAATCCGCTAGCGTCAGTGACAGTGGAATATGCCTTTATTTCCTGCCAAGTTAGACTAGGTTTTGGGATGACAAATGTCTTTCTTTCTTTCTTTCTTTCTTTCTTTCTTTCTTTCTTCCTTTCTTTCTTTCTTTCTTTCTTTCTTTCTTTCTTTCTTTCTTTCTCATATTACTTTACATTTTAGACGTCCTGTCAGATTAGCTCATGCTAGTTAGCTGCCTGTGTTAGCTGGCATTACTGTAAACAGTTCTGCTCATTCTGCTCTGCGTTAACAGAATCGTTGACACGGTTCATCTGTTCATCTTTACAGCTAGCTTGAAATTGGAATCCAAATAAAACCGTGTGTTGTTGCAGCGCTGCAGTGACGAGTGATTATATACTGTACAGGAGATTAAGGACATGGAGGTGGAAGGACAGAAACATAAAACTCTGCTCGAGTTGTTGAGAGACTTGAGTGTCCCTGGCTGTGTCTCACCCTGATCATCCTCTATCAAGCTCTCGGCAGGATCAGAGGAGTACATAATCTTATATCTGTATATAGTCTGAAGATCTTCAGAAAATTGTTAAACCTGCAACCTAGACCCTGAAATCTGGATAGTTATTTAGTAGTTATTTAGTTATTTAAGACAATGCAGTAGTAATAAGTCAATTAATTGAATAAAGATCGAAATCGCAGTATGGACCTGTGCAATTATTTAATCGCAAACGTGCATCACCTGTAACATACGCATAGTCTGGAATTTATCTACAGCTTGTCAATAATTGAAGTATCTATTACAACATTTTAATTAAGAGAACATTTGTGCCATTATTTGTTATTATTCTAAATACTTACTTTTGAATACCAAAAGATCATTAACAGTGTGCGTACGAATCTCAAATAAAACTAAAATAAATAAAAATGATCCCTGATTTTCTCCCTAACTTAGTCATGTCCAATTCCTCCCCATCACTAGGGGGCTCCCACACATTATAAGGCTACTACTACCACTCAGCGGGGTGGGCCGAAGACCATCAGTGTTTCCTCCGAACCACATGACGCCAGCCAACAACACCTTCCGCTTGCTGTAGATCCGTGATTAATGTGGGAGCACTAAGTACCTCTCATCCCTCCCCTCTGAGAGCTCGGCCAATCAGCTCTCTCTAGACCTCCAGCTGTGAGAGGTCACAGCATCACCCGGGAATCGAACTTGCGATAGGGCGAGTGCTTTACCACTGCGCCGCTCGGAGGCTGAGAATCTCAAAACTTTGTATTTCATTGTATTTTTATTGATTTAGAGTAACATGTCCTAAACCAAGGATTGCTTGAGCTACAGTAACAACCATTAGCATTATATTTTACCATCTATTGCATCAGTATGCTGGTACAAGGTTTATTGCTCATTAACCGAATGCTAAAAAAAAAAAAAAAAAAAAACGGTCTTCTTTCTTGCCCACTATAATAACTGCAGTTGAGCCAATTCAACCTATGCACCAACCATCAGGCATTTTAACAATCCTTTATCAGTAACCTTTGGGCCAGTGCTTGACAGTACCAAGGGTATGAATGAATGATCCATGAAACATATGAGGTGAAAAATTGTGCCAGTAATATTGATAAAATCCCTGCAGCATATAGTCCAAAGGTTAGAATTTAATATAAGATCCAGAATATAACATGGTGACCTTTAGACATGGATGGATTAGTGGAAGGTCAGGGCTGTGCATGGTGCTTGAAATCTCGGGAGACAAAATCGTAACAGCAAAGCGAAACAGGCGGGTAGCCGCGCTCCCATCTGGTATCAGGATAGGGCACAGCTCTAGATCACGGACATCAAACGATCACACCACACACTCACTGAGCCACCTGAGAAGCTTGGGAAGCTTCATGAACTGTACATCAGGTCAAACTTTAAACAACACTTAGATAAAGGCAGTTATACTGTAGGATGTTTTCTTTGATAGATCCTTTCTCACTGCAGCGAAGCCTCGGACCATGAATGTCATGCAGCAGTAAATTCTCATTTTGTGTCTTGTTCTGTCATTATTGCCTGCTTAGCCAACCACAGAAGATATATTGTTTTTTTATACAAATATCTGCTGGAAAATTATAAATGTGCAAAAAAAAACAAACAAAAAAAAGCCTTTCCATCTGTTGGCACGAGTAGCTCAGTACTAGCAGGGCAGGTGTAATGGTGGTGTGGGGGAGCTCTGCATTCACATCACTGTGGACTTCTTATTACAGTAACTGTACGTATGTATATATTTTTTAAAGTACAAAAGTTCTCTAACTCAGCTGCCCAGAATTACCATCCCCCCCCCCCCCTTAGGTTACACCCTCCAACCTTCAAGGTAGGTACCTTCTACCTCCTACCATACAGTCCTCAACCATTTACACTCATATCCTGGAGTCCTGGCTGGGTTCCGAACCAGCAACCTCTCTGTCCAGAGGCACACGCTCATCCACATGAGCCACAGGATCTCATACTGGCTTTTGTTTTCATGCACCTTTTCATTTTGTGTTCTTAACTCTGACCTAAAGGTAGAAAATATACATAAGTGCCTCCTGAGGTTTGAACTAGCAAGCTCAAGCTTAAAAGGTAGCTCTCATACACATGAGCTATTTGCTTCCATGCCTGAAGTGGCTTTTTTAAAGCTTTTCACTTTGTCTTTGTGTTCCTAACCCCGACATAATGATAAAGCAAGAAAAAGTTTGCTTTTTATATATATATATATATATATATATATATATATATATATATATAGATGATGATAGATAGATAGATAGATAGATATAGATATGCTTTGCTTTGTTTTTATATATATATATAAAAATCAGGGTAGAATTCAGGAGAAAAGCATTTTGGGTGAATCTGATGTGATTTTAGAACTACAGTATAAACACGCGGAGGCTTTATGATCCGTAACAAACACCACATTCGACACCTCCCACACGTGTTGCTCAGACTCCCCCTGACTCTGCTGTTCCTGTATCCTACACACAGTGTGTTTCCAAGCAGGCTTTCAGCACTCATATCTTGAAGCCCTAACCGGGGTTTGATCCAGCAACCTCCTGAGAAGAAGAAGAAACTCATCTTGCGCCATATTGTTAATTAAGTAGGCTAACAGCCTGAAACTGCCACGCCTTAAACCCAGTGAGGATGCTATCCTTTACTTGGTAAGGCCTATTCCAACCGGTGTGTGCTTTTTTAAAAAAAAAAAGAAAAGAAAAGAAAAGAAAAAAAAAGCAAGATCCTCTACAAGCCTTAAAGCAGGACTGCCAGATATACACTTAACTGTATGTTCTTAACCAATGAACCACAGCAACCTCCTCAGTATGGCTAGGAGAATGATCTTTTATATGTCAACACCTCTGTACAAAAACATGTGCTTCAAAAGTTATGACAGCACTTCAGATAAGCCTTGAAGCCTGAATGTCACATGCTTGTGCAACTACCTACTACAGTACACCACCATGGGACAAAACCCTGGAGCCACATCTCAGGATGAAATACCAGACTAAGCTTGGATGACAGCAGGTATAATACACAAGATAAACTGCCTAAGAGAATCCCGAACTTGAGTGTGGCTTTGTGGTAAAGCATTTGATTTCCCAACCTGAGGTCTGTGGCTCGGCTCTCAGGTTGTTGCTCTTTTTTTTCTCTCATTTGTTTCCCCCTCAAGTGACTGGTTACCGAATATCAGGTCTGATGTCGGGCAAATGCTGAACAAAACCCATCTTCCTTTTAGCAGCATGGCAGGTAATGTGTCTAGACAGCTCAGTCTTTCAACCCCAGTTTGACTCTGGCTTAGTGAAATACCCCAGGTGTGCTGAATTTGGGGAGCAACAGCATCAAATCCTGACAATTCCAACACATCTTTATATATTATAAGAAAATTGACTATGTTCGTCAGATGTTCGTCCAGTCATATGGGTCTGCTGCGTTCATGTGGGTGGGAATTACGGTACAGTATGTGGAAACTGTCTGCATTTGGGTTCATTTGTTCATTTTTTCCTTATGTCACTGTAGTGGTAAGACATGGGGATCTTAGACTGATGTAACAGCTAATTAGTGCGTATAGGGAAAGTCTATACATACCTCAACTACCAGGCAGACATTAGTGGTTATACTGTATAGCCGCATAAACATAGACTGTAAGAGGTCATGTATCACTGCTTATTTCCCCGAAACTGCACATCCTGAAGTGTTTTCGTCCCCTACACAGCAATATGTCAATACTAGGATGAGGGGCGTTCAGGTGACCCCAGGACGCAGTGATGAAAAGTTTGATGAATTAAGGTGTAAAAATGTTTAGAATTTACAGAAGCCTGACTGAACGTCTCCATAAAGAAAGGAGACTTTACCACATTCACATAATTCTTTACACTTTTAGGTGTTAGCTGTTACCATGGAAACAATAAAGTATCACAAGCAAAACCGTGCAGCTGGAACTACTGTAAGAAAGGATGATGCCCGAAATTACTCGACACCCTCTAACCAGTAAAAAGAAATCGAGTAGCGCTGCGGTATTAAAAGAATATAAATGATACAGTACAATGCAGAAGTTCAGTTGTGTGACTCACTATTATTCTTGTGTAATTATAACTAGTTAAAATGTCCACAGCTGTATGAAAAGCAGTCAAGAACAAAGAGAATCTGAACAATGGCTCTTATCTTCCTCAGGGGGCAGCGAAGTCCTGCAGCTTTTTGCTCTTTTTTGCGTGTGTGTGTCCGGCTGCATCCATCTACATGCTCTTCCTGCTCTTCTTGCTGGAGACAAAGACCAAAACTCAGCTGGAAATCACTTGGGAGAAACAACGCAGTGTGTGAATGTTTGGTGTCAAACAATAAAAAAAAAAAGTGAAACATTTTACTCATATTATATACTGTAGATTCATTACACACAGACCGATATATTTCAAGTATATTTCTTGTGTTTATTCCTTTTAATTGGGATGATTATGGCTTACCTAAAATTCAGTATCAGAAATTTTTAAGATTGTATATAAAGTTCAAAACTGACGACTTGTGGCAGACTGTTGCCTCCATGCCACGCTGCATTGCTGCAGTAATTCATGCAAAGGGAGACCCGACCAAGTATTGAGTGATGTACATGTTCATACTTTTTAGTAATCCATAATCATTTCTGTGTTAAATCTTTAATTTTTAAAATTTATTATTGGTCTTAAGTAAAAACAATGTTATACATATTTATATATTCTAATTTACTGAGAATTCTAATTGATTAATTTATTACTTAAGACCTAATTTAACAGAGAAATGTTGGATTAACCCAAAATTTCAACGTTTGGTCCCCGAGCCACTTAGTTATCACTTTTGCCTTATGGCACGGTGCTCCATTGTGCTGGAAAATGCATTGTTCTTCACCAAACTGTTGTTGGATTGTTGGAAGAAGTTGCTGTTGGAGGCTGTTTTGGTTCCATTCTTTATTCATGGCTGTGTTTTTGGGCAAAATTGTGAGTGAGCCCACTCCCTTGGATGAGAAGCAGCACCACACATGAATGGTCTCAGGATGCTTTACTGTTGGCATGACACAGGACTGATGGTGGCGTCACCTTTTCTTCTCCGGACAAGTCTTTTTCCAGATGCTCCAAACAATTGGAAAGACTTTGCTCCAGTCCTCAGCAGTCCATTCGCCATACTTGTTGCAGAAGATCAATCTGTCCCTGATGTTTTTTTTTGGAGAGAAGTGGCTTCTTTGCTGCCCTTCTTGACACCAGGCCATCTTCCAAAAGTCTTGGCCTCACTGCGCGTGCAGATGCGCTCACACCTGCCTGCTGCCATTCCTGAGCAGCTCTGCACTGGTGGCACTCCGATCCCGCAGCTGAATCCTCTTTAGGAGACGATCCTGGCGCTTGCGGGACTTTCTTGGACACCCTGAAGCCTTCTTAACAAGAATTGAACCTTTTTCTTAGTAGCCACAATATCCTTGCCCGTGAAGCCATTTATATGCAACGCAGTGATGGCTGCCCGCGTTTCTTTGCAGGTCACCGTGGTTAACAATGAAAGAACAATGATTTCAAGCATCACCCTCCTTTTAACATGTCAAGTCTGCCATTCTAAACCAATCAGCCTGACATAATGATCTCCAGCCTTGTGCTCGTCAACATTCTCACCTGAGTTAACAAGACGATTACTGAAATGATCTCAGCAGGTCCTTTAATGACAGCAATGAAATGCAGTGGAAATTTTTTTTTTCGGGATTAAGTTAATTTTCATGGCAAAGAAGGACTATGCGATTCATCTGATCACTCTTCATAACATTCTGGAGTAGATGCAAATTGCTATTATAAAAGCTTAAGCAGCAACTTTTCCAATTTCCAATATTTATGTAATTCTCAAAAATTTGGCCACGACTGTATATATACCGATAAACAGATAATAGATAATGTTAGCTAGAAGGAAGCAAAACTAGCTAACATACTACTTACTACTTGTATACATACAAATACCGGTTATATACAAATAACAAGTAGTATGTTAGCTAGTTTTGCTTCTCTTCTAGCTAACATTATCTAGCTA
>QNUK01000549.1:377500-422620 GCA_013621035.1 Clarias magur | reverse complement strand
GCCAGCATGGATGGTTCCGTCCTGCTGTGCATGGGATGACAGTATTGTGTGTTTCCATGTGTTATGATCAAGTACAGTACATGGTGTGATCAGCGGGAAGTGGAATTTGTTATTTCAAATCTTATAAAATTAAGTGGGCATGATTTTTTTTTATATGTACTGTACGTCAACCCAATTATAGACATTTAGTCTACAATAAATATACATTTATTTGAGAATTGTCCTCTCTGCTTGTTTCATTTTATATATAAAATTTTGTATTTATTTTGAACACCTGTGATGCCACTTATATGTTCCTTTCTGGGGTCGGCTTAATGTCATTGCTTAGTGCCTGATTTTTTTTTCTCTCTGTATCTTAGACACAACAAAGAAGTGGCAACTGAACAAGCTACAGTATGGTGAAGCTGCAGGAGAATGTGTTCGGGTCTCAACCCAGCACATTATCTCTCCCTATCTTTCCTTTTCCAACACAAAGTTAAAAGAAATAAAAAAGAAATAAACACTTTAGTCCTCAGGTATTGTGGAGTGTTCCCGTTATGCAGTGGTTAGTACAGTACATACCCACAGTGGTTCCAAGAAGGACGCCTTTATTTCAATACCACATAAAGCGATGATGAAAGGAGGTCGGTAAAAATCAGCATAAAAGAAAAAAAAAATCAACTTATGAAGGCAGCTTTCTGTTACACCTGCTAGTTATTAGCCAATTCTCTCTGCTCAAACAGCACAGACTGAGAGTTGCATAGTGATGACATGGTGTATTAGTAGTCTCACAGCTATCTATTAAAGTGGCAGTTCCCTTATCATATTTTACCACCACAGATAAAAAATTTAATTTGAAACATAAAAAATATATATTAAGCCATAGCAGACCAAGCTCTTCCAACACAGTGGATCACAGCATGCTGCATCTGGAGCTATGTAGCTGAAGACCATGCTGACTCCTGTCCACTGTCAAAAAGCACCTAAAATGGGCATGTGAGCATTAGGACCAGAACATGGAGCAGAGGAGGAAGGGGAGGGCTGGTCTAATAAATCATGTTTTTTATTTACATCATCATGTGGATGATTGTGTGTGTGTGTGTTGCTTAACTGGGGAAGAGATGATACTGTAGTATGCACTATGGCCAAAAAAGCACATCAACAGAGGCAGTGCGATGCTCTGGGTAATGTTCTGCTGAAAAAAAACTGTCTTGGTATTCATGTAGATGTTACTTTGACACTTATTACCTACCTAAACCTTGTTGCAAAGTACACCCCATCATTGCAACAATATTCCCTAAGGGCCATGACCTCTGTGAGCAGAATAATACCCCTGCCACATTAGTTTGATAAACAAGTTCAAGACATGACTTGCCTTTGAAATCCCACAGATTTTTAATGCAATTGGATATCTGGACAAGTCTGAGCAACAGAGGCCTAACCTTGCTTCATACAGGACATGATCTTATAGGTGTCAGGTCTAGGTGTAAGATACCACAGTCTACTTTAAGAAGTGTTGTCGGGTCCATGCATCGTCAGGCCATAGCTGGCAGCAAAAGGGAGCCCTAAACAATATTAGGTAGATTTTCTTTAAACATTATGTCTGTGTAGAAGTGAGGGCATGGCTGAGCATCATCTGCAGATGGAGAGAGGCAGATGAAGTAATCAGGTAACTCAATATTTTCCACCTGTGGCTCATTTGGTAGTTTATTTCTGTGTGTTTTTATGTTTTGGCACGAGAAAGAGAGAGATGTATCTGGAAGTACCAACACACCATCGCAAGAAGCATTACACTGGTGCTAAACACGTATTTGAAGGATGATACACTCCAGTGGAGTGTATGGAGCATGGTGCAGTCCAGGCTTTTCCAAGCATAGCTCCAAGTTCAGGCAAAGAACTAGAGGGTGCTTCGGATTCTGGTGCCAGCCATTGTTTTCCCCTGGCTATTCATTCAGGAGAGGCTGCGTTTTTCCGAGCTCCGGCAGACTGACCAATTTTCCAGCTCAATCCAGATTGACGTTCTAACTTTTTGTCTTCTTACGAAGAGCGAACATATAACAGATAAGTATTTATAATATATTCACTCGAACCTCCTGTTATATTGCTAAGTTTTAATAGTTTTGCCACGCACCCGCGTCTAGCCGGCTATCCCATTAGCATCGCTAGCCCGTTAGCCCGGCTATCACAAGTTTGCCTACGCGTTTTCCACACCGATTATATTCGGTTTTTATTTTATTTTTATTTTTTACACCATGTCGGTTGTGTGTCTGCCTCTGAGTGCAGGAGAGGACACATTGGAGCTTCACTCGGCGGATTTGGAGATGGAGGCCTTGGAGAAGCAGATCCGTGACCTACAGGTGAAGCTGGCCCAGCTACGACAGCGGAAAGCCGCGCTGGAATCGTCACGGACCGACGCTCACCTGTCCCAGGTAAATTCTCAGCATGACGCACATCCTTCCACAACCTCTACTCCGCGTGTTTCTCTGTCCAGGTCCAACGCACCACGGACGCAGCCCGCCCAGGTTTCCTTCACCCCGGCGCCGGGATACCACGAAGCCTGGATACAGCAGCAGCGGAAGACGCGCGCTAGGCCCCGGGCGAGGACCTCTCCCCCTCCGCCGCCACCCGTCTTCGAGATCCCGACCCGAAACCGCTTCGCTCCTCTTCGCGAGACGGTACACGACGCGCTGGTCATCGGAGACTCCATCGTCCGGCACGTCCGTGCTACCACGGCTAAAGGTAAGGTTCGCCCTCGCTGTTTACCTGGTGCTCGTGTTCTCGATGTTGCTGCACAGGTGCCTGCGGCCCTGAGGGAGAACTTTGGAGCTGTGGTCCTTCATGCTGGCACGAACGACACCAGGCTGAGGCAGACGGATATCCTGAAGAAGGACTTCAGGAGTCTGGTTGAGAAGGTCCGCAGCACATCACCCACGACAAGGATCATCGTATCCGGACCGCTTCCCACATTCCAGCGAGAAATCGAGAGGTTCAGTAGATTGTTCGCTTTTAATGAATGGTTACAATCTTGGTGTCAGCAACAGAGATTACCCTTTTTTGATAATTGGAATGTTTTCTGGGAGCGTCCTAGGCTCTACCACACCGATGGACTGCACCCTAGCAGAGCTGGAGCAGCAGTCCTCTCAGACAACATCTCCAGGACACTACGAACCATCTGACTGGCGGTAAGTCGTGTCTTAGATTCCAAACATAATAGTCACAATGCAACTTACCATACAGATAGACGCGCACACATAGCTTGTCCTATAGAAACTGTGTCTGTTCCCCGAATAGTGAGAAAAAAGAATAAATTTGTTAAAATTGCTCGAAACAATCTAATAACTATAAAACCAGAAAAAGGCCAAGTAAGTAATCACAATATACCTCTAAAGTTTGGGCTTCTCAACATCAGATCCCTTGCGCCTAAAGCACTGATTGTTAATGAAATTATCTCAGATTGCTGCCTTGACGCACTCTGCCTTACTGAAACCTGGCTCAGACCAAATGAATATATTGGTTTAAATGAGTCTACTCCGTCAGGATATTTCTATAAGCACGAACCCCGTCAACCTGGTCGTGGTGGTGGTGTCGCAATTATCTACAGTGATGTTCTCACTGTTACTCAGAAAACAAGGCCCAAGTTCAACTCGTTTGAAGTGCTTATCATTAATGTTGCACTCAGCGAAATACATAATAAACCCTTGCAACACTTCGTTCTGGCCATCGTGTACAGACCCCGGGGCCATATGTCGATTTTCTTAAAGAGTTTTGGACATCTGCTATCAGACCGATTGGTTAACTCTGACAAAGTGCTGATAGTAGGAGACTTTAACATTCATGTAGACGATGCTAACAACACTTCAGCACTCGCATTTATAGATTTGCTAAATTCCTTTGGGGTTAAACAAAATATAAATAGACCAACTCATCGCTTTAATCATACGCTAGATTTAATTATATCCCATGGTATAGATGTCTCTAATATAGACATTCTACCACAAAGTGATGACATCACAGATCATCATCTCTTAGTATATACTCTACCTGTAGAACAACGTAGCTGTGCCTCCCCACGTTATCAATTCAGTAGAAATATTAATCCGACTACTAAAGACAAATTCACAGGTAATCTGCCGGATCTGTCCCAATTTCTTATCAGACCCCTAAGTGCAGACGATCTAGATGAAGTGACTAGCAGCATGGGCACTATTTTTACCAGTACATTAGACACTGTTGCTCCCATCAGATTAAAAAAAGTCAGAGATAAAACACTTGCAGAGATAAAACACTTAAAGAGAGCAACCCGTAACCTCGAATGAAAATGGAGAAAAATTAAATTAGACGTTTTTAGAATCGCGTATAAAGGTAGTATGTGCAGCTATAGACGGGCTCTAAATGCGGCTAGGGCCGAGTATCTGAGCCAACTCATAGCAAGAAATCAAAACAATCCCAGGTTCCTATTTAGTACAGTGGCTAGCCTAACGAACTCTAAGATACCTGCAGGGAGAATCCCATCACAGCTTAGAAGTGAAGACTTCATGAACTTCTTCAATGAAAAGATTGATAGTATCAGGAAGAAAATAATGGAAATTCAACCTCTAACAGCATCTCATGATCCAGTCCAGTCTAAAGCTTCACAATTAGATTTTCAGAGCTTTACAGGTGTAGGACAGGAAGAGCTGTACAAACTTATCACCTCGGCTAAATCAACAACATGCTTGTTGGATCCAATCCCAACTAGACTTTTAAAAGAAGTGATTAAGTATAGCCGGAGCGCCACTTCTAAATATTATCAACTCTTCATTATATCTAGGTCACGTCCCTAAACCTTTCAAGTTGGCAGTTATTAAGCCTCTTCTTAAAAAATCTAATTTAGACCCAAATGATATAATAAATTACAGACCGATTTCAAACCTTCCGTTTATATCAAAGATATTAGAAGAGATAGTATCAGCCCAAATATGCACATTCTTGCAGGAAAACGATGTCCTCGAGGAATTTCAGTCAGGTTTCAGGCCCCATCATAGTACAGAAACTGCACTAGTTAAAATTGCAAATGACTTGTTTTTAGCTTCAGACCAAGGCTGCATCTCAATTCTTGTCTTACTAGATCTTAGTGCTGCATTCGACACTATAGATCATGATATTCTAATAGATCGCTTACAAAATCACATTGGTATTCAGGGACAGGCATTAAAATGGTTTAGATCCTACCTGACTGATCGATTCCATTTTGTAGATCTGAATGGAGAACAGTCTGGTGTAATGCCAGTGAAATATGGGGTGCCACAAGGGTCAGTTTTAGGACCTCTGTTGTTCTCAATATACATGCTTCCCTTGGGTAACATCATCAGAAAACATGGGATTAGTTTCCATTGTTATGCTGATGATACTCAGTTATACATTTCTACAAAACCAGATGAAATACCCAAATTGTCTAGACTAACTGAGTGTATTCAAGATATAAAAGACTGGATGACCGATAATTTTCTTCTACTAAATTCAGATAAGACAGAGATATTACTTATTGGCCCAAAAACCAGTACACACCAGCTCTCACAATTCAGCCTGCGTTTAGAAGGATGTTCTGTTACCACCAGCTCGACAGTGAAAGACCTGGGTGTGATATTAGACAGTAACTTATCCTTTGAAAATCATATCTCCAACATCACAAAAACAGCCTTTTTCCACCTTAGAAATATTGCCAAGCTTAGGAACATTTTATCTGTATCTGATGCAGAAAAGCTGGTTCATGCATTCATGACCTCCAGACTGGACTACTGTAATGCATTACTGGGTGGCTGTCCTGCATCCTCAATTAACAAGCTACAGTTAGTCCAAAATGCAGCCGCCAGGGTTCTCACTAGATCCAGAAAATATGATCATATAACCCCAATATTATCATCCTTGCACTGGCTACCTGTTCAGTTTAGAATTAATTACAAAATAGCATTACTTACGTACAAGGCTCTAAACGGTCTAGCTCCCACATACCTAACCAGTCTTCTGATACGTTACAATCCACCACGCTCCTTAAGATCAGAAAACTCCGGACTACTGGTAGTTCCCAGAATATCAAAATCTACAAAAGGAGGTAGGGCCTTTTCATATTTAGCTCCAAAACTTTGGAATAGCCTTCCTGACAGTGTTCGGGGCTCAGACACAGTTTCCCAATTTCAAAGTAGACTCAAGACGCATCTCTTTAATCTGGCATACACATAATTAATTTCTTTACCTGATACTCCAGTACATCTATCCTGAATGGCAACCACGCTAATTCTTTTCACCTGCTCTTTATTTTTCCACCCATCCCGAGGCATCTGGAGATCGTGCCAGCTTCAGTAGACAGAGGCCGACCCTGCTTTGACCCAGAGGCATCCAGAGAAGGACCAACTCCAGCTGGATTCTTCTTCATTTTGGTTTGGATCTACACATGCTGCTCCTGAGCTCCCAGTGATCCAGACCCCCATCTGCCCTCTGCACCTGCTGACTCATCCCTGTGCTGAACTGGACTTTGTGTTAATTTAAATTAACTTCTGTTTATGGAACTTTCATCTGCATAACACACATGATGTTATACAATTTCTGTTATCTGCTATCACCCAGATGAGGATGGGTTCCCTGTTGAGTCTGGTTCCTCTCAAGGTTTCTTCCTGTTGCCATCTCGGGGAGTTTTTCCTTGCCACTGTCGCCGTCACCCTTGGCTTGCTCATCAGGGACAATCTCATTATCTAGTCACATTTTTCTTACACATATATACATTTCCATAAGTCTTCTTTTCATTTCTGTGAAGCTGCTTTGAGACAATGACCATTGTTAAAAGCGCTATAGAAATAAAATTGAATTGAATTGAATTGAATTGAATGGGTGTCCCACCAGAAAATGCATCAATCGGTGCCATCACTCACATTACAGTAGTCATATGAACTCCCAGAGGCAGAGGTTGATAAGAGGCTGTCCTGCATCCGAAATGCGGAGCCTAATTTCTGCTGCTACTATCGGGCAAAGCTCAGCTTGCTGTCAGCAGCTCTCTGGACCCAGCTTGCTGGAGTACACTTTAGAAATGAAGGCAATCTTGCAGTGGGTGTGCCAAACCCCTGATCAACGACAGTAGCGCAGTCGTTGGCAGAGGAATCTGATTGTGAGAAGCTTATCTTGTTGACCTGGTAGCACACAAGGACCTCACACTTGGCCCCAGTGTAATGAGAACAGTTGCGGTGAAGAATGCATAGCCTGGACTGAAGGGCGAGAACTGCTTTTAGCTTTGTGTCAGAGTGACACAGCCCTCTGACTGACTTAACTAAAAATGAGTTAACAGATCTGTTCCAGTTGATATAACTGTGTGAACGGGGGTTTAATCAGGTAAAAGTGTTTTTGTTGGGGCCAGTTGTTGCATTCACCAGACTTTTCTCTCCATTTTCTCCTGCAGATGGATCGAGCAGACACGTGACTGGGGCTATTTTCTCCCAGCTGGGAGACGGGAAGCTCCCAGTGCGGTATATCAGCAGGAAACTGTCTGTGAGAGAGACCAAGCACAGCACCATTGAGAAGGAATGTCTGACCATCAAAAGTTATGTTTTTACTCATGGTACTACCTACTGGGGTGCCTTTTCACCCCTTTTTCGGATCATGTCCAGCTCCAGAGGATCTACGCCTTGAAAGATGCCATTGCACAGATCACTTGTTGGTATCTGGCTCGTCACTTTCACTTCATACAACATGCTAGAAGCTTGAGTAACATGCAGCTTCTCAGATGAGGTTAATAGAAATGTTGTCTGTGCACTGAATTAAGCATATGGAGAGTTTATAATGGTGTATGACCAAGTGTGCACTTTTGCCCGATTACCTGTCTGAGGCCATTGCCTGGCAGCCAGTGTTATGAAAGTGATTTTAGCTAGCCTCGAGGCTGCTTGAGAAGGCATCTGTAGTGTTTCACGAATACTGGGCACTTGGGAAGTACCCCCTTGCTCTCAGTTCTTTGTGGCATGGATTTTCTTAAAAACTTGGAAACATTTCTTGATGAAACTGAAAAAGATTTTTTGGGGGGGGGATTTAAATGTAGTGACTGGAAAGGCCATTAAAAACACTTAACTTATTGTCATATTCATTAAACCAGTGTAAGATGATCTCTGCTTTTTAACAGGGTGCATTATCATGCTTTAAGTAATTATTAGAAGATAGCTAAATTTTGTCCATACAGGGTGTACTGTACATGGTCAGCAGTGATAGGTATTAAACTATGGTGTTAAAGCTATGATTAATTGGGATAAGATGCCTAGTCTGCCAAGAATACACTCACCACACCATTACCCCATCTTCAACAGCCTCGACTGTTGAAACAGAGCAAATTGGACCATGGATTCATGCTGCTGGTGCCAAATTCTGACCCTACCCTCGCTGTGCCTCAGCGGAACTCATGGAAGGCAGTCATTTAGACTTTCTTTCTACAGTATATTTAGAATTTTTGCAATTTAACTTCAGCTCAGCAGTGGGGTTCAGCTCAGTTAATCGATTTGGCCAGTCAATAACAGTCTAGTTCGTAGCCCCCCAAAAACTGCATTATTGCTCTATACAAATTATTATAATGCTTCTAACAGCAGTCACAACATCAATAAAGAAAATGAGCCTACTCTATGCATCCCAAAAGATCAGGAAGTTCTAGTTCTCTCTTTTGAGGAACTTTTTATTACTACTTATACTTATTGACATACTTACTGTACATTGCTTATTGTTTCTAACTGCCTAACGGCCAATGAGTGACTAGAAACTAGAGTTTTGCTCCAGTTCACTGAGTTTTGGTAAAAACAACCACTTAGAGGTATCAGTTTATCATTCAGTTAATCACTTTTAATTATACTATTTAGGACCTGCTATGGGGCATTTGGTAAGTGTAATAAACTTTAATAAAGTTATGTTGTTTTTAAGCCAAAGTAATAAACATGGGTTTGAGAGGGGAAAAAAATTACTATTCAGTTGGTCAAATTGGTCTACAAAATTCCTAATATTGTTCCTGTAATTGTTGATTGCTTTTATTACCATTATTATTACAGTACAAACAAAAATAAATTAATAGCAATATGCAAGACCTTCTTTTTTTTGAGGATTAGTAAAAAAAAAAAAAAAAAAGAAGAAGAAGAAGAAATCCAATATTACAACTGGCCAAATTCTAAATTGTCTTTAAATTAGTTTAGAATCTTCACTAAGTATAAAATAAACACTGATTAAACTGTGAAGAGAGTTAACAGCTTGTGGCTAATTTGTAAATGGAAGTATATAGTAATGCATGGTGTTAGACTGCAGAATAAAAAGTTGTTGGGATCCACATGGGTCTGTTACCACACTAAAGGTGAATGTTTTCCAATTTTTTCCCCAAGGTTAAAAAAAAAAAAATCAGTCTGTCCTGAATATTTTCCTGTAGTGAAAGAAATACTGATCAGAGACCCCTTTCATATACAGTCACGAACCATGTCATTAGGTACACCTGTTCAACTGCACGTTAATGCAAATATCTAATTAACCACATAGTCACATGGCAGCTAGTCAATGCATTTAAGCATGGTCAAGACAATCTGCTAAAGTTGAAAACAAGGATCAGAGTGGGAAAGAAAGGTGATTTTAATTACTTTGAATATGGCATGGTTGTTGGTGTCAAATGAGCTGGTCAGAGTATTCCTGGAATTGGTGATCTACTGGGAAATTTCACAACCATCTCACGGGTATACAGAGAATCATCTGAAAAAAGAAAAAAAAACTCCCTGAACAAAATTGCTTTGTTGATGCCAGAGGTCAGAGGAGAATGGCTCAGTTTCCTTTTTTTTTTTTAGCTCAGACTGGTTTGAGATGATAGAAAGGAAACACTAAATCAAATAAAACCTTTTTACGACTGAGATATCCCAAAGAGCTTCTCTCAATGTACGACACATCGAACCTCGTAGCAGAAAAGCTATGGCAGCAGAAGACCACACTGGATGCCACTCCTATCAGCTAAAAAAAAGGAAACTGAGCCTACGATTCCCATGGGTTCACTAAAATTGGACAAAGAAAATTGCAAAAAGATTGTCTGGTCTGATGAATCTTGATTTCTGCTGTGACATTCAAATGGATTTGGTTTGAACAACATGAAAGCATGGATCCAGCCCAAGCTAAAATCCCCTCAAACTGGTTTCTTGAACATGACCTTGAGTTCACTGTACTCAAATGACCTCCGCAGTCATCAGATCATGTATGTCCAGCCGACTCCATGCCATAAAGATTTATTAATGATTCCCGAGTGGTGCTATAACCTTTCGCAGCTGGAGGTCTAGAGAGAGCTGATTGGCCGAGCTCTCTTAGAGGGGAGGGATGAGAGGAACTTAGTGCTCCCACATTAATCACGGCTCTACAGCCATTTACGGGCGATGGGGAGCTCACGAAAGCGAAAGTAGCGGATAGCGCTGCCCTCTGAGTATGTTACGCCACCTCAAACGATGTGTGAGTGAGCAGTTCGAAAAGATGCGTTTCGTTGGCGCCACATGGTTTGGAGGAAATGCATGATAGTCTTGTTGATCTCCCCTCCGAAATCTACATACCTCAATTTAACGAGACAAACAAGTCCAATCCATGGAGGCCCCACCCCACAACCCACAGCACCCGAACAATCTCCTACTAACATACTGATGCCAGATGCCACAACACACCACATTTGGACTCATGCCCTCATGAGGGACCAGAACACAAGGGGAATCTACACAATACTGGGCATATTGTATTGGATTTTATTGTTACAGCTGATTGTTGTCTGCAAAGTACATACATTATAAATATTCATATCTACTGTATTAAATATTTTTTTTTAATTGTATAGCAAAATTACTTAAAATGATCATCTATTCAAGTTTATAACCGCCCGATGAGTTACACGGAATTATTAGACATTTCAAATTTATTTCATTATTAAATCAAAATGTTGTACTTTAACCTAGGCTATAAATACAGTCGATCATACGCTGTTTTTCCTAAAATGTATTTCATATATAAAGCCCAAGTGCATTTAAAAAATGCTAATTTTCAAATAAATGTCTTTGTCACATAATCCACCAATTAAGCTAGTCCTGGATAACCTTTAATATTGGTTTAACAACGCTGATCAGGCTCAGTGTGGCATGGTATTACTCGCTCCACAGGTGTGCATGTCAGTGATGGCAGATATGGTACAATCCAGACGCTAGCACAGCATGCCAGTACTTTATTTATGAGACAAAAAAGAACAGCATTACAAACCTGTCCGCCCAGATTTAGGCCCCAACCGAGACATTGAAATGATAAAGTGCTTTCTTATTTATGGTTCTGCCAGGTACAGCAGGGACCCAGGGGAGTGAACGTTCACTCTTAGCTCACTGTATTTTTTTCCCCCTGTCTGATTAATCAACTGATAAATATTTAAGCACATCTGTCATGCGCTACGAGGAGTGCTTCTATTACAACCGAAAAGAGAAGTGAAAAATTTGCATCAGAATTTACAATCAACACCTTTACATGTTACACTAATCAGTGTTTTTAAATCAGTGATTTATTTCTGCAAAGAAATTAACATAATATTGTGTGCAAATAGGGGTTCTTGTGTTAGTGTACTGTATTAATAAACAGAGTATACACATCATCATGTTCTATCAACGCCATACTTTTCTGAAACACGTTTCTATCTGTGGCAACAGTACATGGGCAACAATTGAAAGAATTGAAATAGTGTTGTTAGGGTACATAGATGTGCATGTGGATGTGTATAAGATATGGATTAGTGGAGTTTTTCCTGGCTGCCACAAGCAGTCTCTGATGGGACTTAGTTTAAAAAGATTATGCTGATATCTGTGGCCACTGAGGGTTGGCTAATGCAGAGGAGCTTGGCACTGACCGCACAGTGTCTGACATAATAGAAAGACCACAGCAAAGCCCACAGCTGGCATGTAAGATTGCCTCTGATGTAAAAGACTGATAGCATGAAGGAGCAGAACAGAGAGTCGAATGATTTAAGACTTTTTTTCTCTCTGAATATCGAGAATCACACCCGCACATGTTCACAACAACAGGAATGAAGATTGAAGAGAAAGAGACGATTTTGATATGGTGCTGTGTTTCTGAAATATGTTATTTTTATTTATTTTTTTATTTTTGTTGTTGTTGTTGTATGGCATATTTGTCTTATATATTTTATAATAAATTATTCCATAGTGCAGTCGAATCCTGGTTGCTGGGAAGGGGTTGATTAATTTTCTCTAACAGACATTTTCTCTGACAGTTCTGCCAAATGTAATTCATTGCAGTTTTATATTAATGCTATTCTGTTTTTCATTTCTTTTGGCACTGCAAAGTCTAAGAATGAAGGACTTTGCACTTTGAAGTTTCTTGGTAACACTTTTTTTTTCTTGTCTCATTAACTGTAAGAGAAAACCTGTTTATAACTGATACCACTGTGAGTGATAACGGTATGCTGTATCTTTCAAACTTTAAATATAACTATAAACAAATGCAAATGATGCACTATTTATAATAAATACATGATTGTTTATTGTAATATTAGAATATACAATAAGATGATTAAAAAACTTGCTATAGCATGCTTTGTTATATTAAAAAATCTATTTGGGGTTATAATGTATGAGCCACTGCACTGTGTATTTTTCTAGAACAGCAAGCTGTGTCTTATTCTACATTGGAAAGAAAGTAACCCTATAGGTTACTGGTCTGGTTGTATCCAGGAACCCAAATGTTTCTCCTTCAGAAAAGGTTTGAACATATTAGTCATTTTGGACCAGTAGACACCAACACAAGTTCTAAAAGAGACACACTTTACCAAGTGCAAGCTTGCTGTTTAGTGTGTAACAGGCAAAAAAAAAAAGTAAATAAAAAATCAAAATATGATGCAGAAAACAAGCAGAAGAAGAATTTGTAGAGAACTGTACTGTATATAACATTACTAAGACTTGGCAACTAGACAAAGAAACCTCAGGAGCTAAATAAAGATTTTTTTTTTTTCATGATGCTTGTACTCACATTTGTCATGTCCTATTACACAGGATGTGACACCAGTGATGATAAACCAGTGGGTTTGGTGAATTTACATTTCTAATAGTTCAAACACTTTCCATCTCATGTTCTCAGAGTCTGCTGCTGATTCACTCAAATTGCTGAGGCTCATGCTGTGTTGTTTATCTGAAGAATGTGCGTGAGCTATCAACTTAAAAAGTCAGACTTGTCCCAAGTTCGACACACTTCTCTTGTTTTTCTTGGTTATTGGTTTTTCTTAGAATTTTTAATCTGACTTGTATTCATATAGACTGTACTCCATGTCTCACATCATGTATCAAGCGCTCAGACCGCAGTCCCTAAGAGGATGGGATATGTATAGAAAAGAATATCACTTTGATGTAATATATATGTGATGATAAATTCTATTTTTAATACCTGTCACTGCTGACCATGTCTCATAAAATGTGCACTAACTGTAAAAACAAGTGTCAAAAAAGAGCGGTCTAGTGTGGTAGCTGGCAGTCATCATCTAAGGCTGTAATCAATTTAAAAGGATTACATAAAAATTTGTGTAATACACCATTATGAGAATAGTGCCTGGAGCCACTATACAGCAGAGGACAGAAAGAACTTCAACACACACACACACACACACACACACACACACACACACACACACACACACACACACACACACACACACACACACACCATCAAGCCATAGGGGAGTTAGAAAAAGACAGAGAAATACTAATTAGTCATAATGAAGGTTTTGGCTTTATATCAAAGCTAGTTCTGTTATCTTTTGTAGAAACACAATCGGCTCAGCATTCATGTGTATTTGCGTTGTGTTTGTGATTACCAATTGTGTACTTCATGCCACTTGAAGGGTGACGCGAGCATGTAAAGCGTGCAGATTTCCATGAACAAAACTAAACAACTAGATTGTTTGGCATGCTGATGATACTTTTGCACATTTGTGTGGTGATAAGAACTTCGCTGCCAAATCCACACATGCCATTTTCACATCACTCATATCATCATCTACAGTACATCACAGGCAGCATAGCAGCATAGCAGATTGCAATAAATCCTGAACCTTCCTTCATTTCTGTTTTGGTGCTATCTCTTGTTCTGATTTCAGAGGTACTCAATTGGCATGGGAAATATCTATTTAGACTTTTGTTGCAAATATCACTTTGCCTTTTATTCCCTGAAATGCTATAAAATCGTGGCATAATTATAATAAGCACCTGCTCAGGTTATTTGTCATTTTTTTTAAAGAAATAAAAGGGCAAGGCAAAGCTAAAGGAGCTGTGTTTGCCTTACAGGAATTGATTTTGAATCTCATCAAACTCAAGTGCCTGGAATGTTCGCACGCTTTTTAACTGGGTTAGAGATCATGAATAACGAGCAAATAATGTTAATCAGTACGAATTTGGATCTATTTACACATGCAACCCATTTCACCATGTATTACATACGGTAGGGGAAAAACGGAAAAAATCGTGCATAATGAAGATTAATGAAAGTTAAAGGTATGGAAGAAGATGAAAGGATTGTGGAAAACTGTGTTCAATCACATTAATTTCTACATAAATTAGCACAGTTTGGGTTGTAAAAATTAATGCTTGCGCATTTGTACTGTAGCAAACTTTTAGCTTTGGACGGAGTGCATTTTTTTTTAAGCAAACTCAAAACAGTGAGTGTTTTTTTATGAGAGTTTGAAAGTTCCCAGCTACTGTAATATGTATAGATTTTGAGAGCTGTGTCCTAAATGCACCAAACAAAATATGACTTGAAATTGCACTGAAAATGAAAATCAATACGAGTTAACGAATAGGCAAGTGCAATAATGCACATACTGTAGACGATACAATAACACACTGGTGAATCTTACAACACATCCTGTTCAAAAATCCTCCAAACAGACACTACATGAAAAAATATTCAGAATATTATATTAAAGATTAAAAAAAATATATATATATATATATAATATATATATATATATATATTTTTTTTGTTTTTTTTTTTGTTTTTTTTGTTTGTTTTTTTTTTTACGCTATACTTGACGTATACTTGAAATGACATTTTGCTCTGAATTATCTATGCTGATCAATATGTATTTTTAAAGGCTGACAAATGTTTTGACAGATGCAAATGTGTTCAAATCCCCTCAATCAATTCACAAAGTAATGAAAAAAAAAATGTTTTGTACCCCATGACTGAATACATTGCAGTGATATGCTCATCTGCCTTTTCATTTCATTTTTACTCCTTTTATATATGCACATAATGATGTGCTGATTAGTGAAAGAAGAAATTGTTAAGTCTTCACTTTGAACCACAATAACATCTTAATGATGGAAATGTAACCATGACACATGCTGCGAAGCAGATGCATAATTTAAAAAACAATCATAAAAAATCAGGCGGGCAACTGGAGGTGCATGGTTAAAATAGCTAGATAATCTCTCTCTCTCTCTCTCTGTCTCACACACACACACATGCACATACACACATACACACAAATAATCTGCTATTGTGTTTCCAACTCATGTAATTCTGGCAGATGCATTAGTGGGTTGAAGAGCACTGACCTTTAGAAATGTTCTAAATAAATGTAGAAAAAGCTTTTATTGTTTTTCTTTATTTATATGCCTTAAAGCATGTGTCGAACTCAAGGCCTGAAGCTTAGTTTTATTTGGCCTGTGTGCGCCTGCAAAAAACAATACTAAAAATGACCCATAGTAACTACTACTCAACATTTTCACATTACACCACTAATATGTAGAATTCAAAAAAAGACCCGAAGTGTAGCCAGTGCTCACATTCTGCATGCTTCACTAGTATGCGTGGGCTTGCACCTTACTCGTGACTTTCTGCTGTGCTTGTTGGCCTTTACTGTGAAACAGTGACTGGATCCAAATCCCAAAATGTATCACCCCGTGTAGAGACCTGCAAATATGTTGAACAAGAAGTATATTAATGGTGTGTGAAGTCAAGTGAGATAAGAAAATTAATAATCTATATGTACTTAAAGGTTTTTTTTTTTTTTTAGCCATATACAAAATTATACATATGGCTAGTATGAGTATTTCCAGGAACGAAACTTTGTATTGAATACATCTTAACTTGATTAAGTCAACATGATAAGTTGATATCTTGATTGACTGCAGTGGACTGCAAACGCTTTATAAGAGTCTCAGATTTGAAACACTGAAATGCGTTTTTGCATGAAAGGAGGTTTGTGGAATTTGGCCCTGATTACTTACATGGTACTCCAGGTCATGCACTTCACAGCCGTGTGATAGCACAACACCCTTGGCCCTAATGATACAACATATCCCTGTTACAACAGTTTTTGTGTGTGTGTGTGTGTGTGTGTGTGTGTGATGTAAATTTTTATATCAAGATCCAATAATTTCCAACCTCTTACAGTATGTTACATAGCAACTAATAAAAAAGAGAGAGAATTTTTTTCAGAACATTTATTATTCAAATCTTATAATGAACTTCTTGCATAAATGTGCATGATACTATAAAGCACTTTTTGCTTGTAACAACCTGCTCGTATTTTTGCATAGTTATATAAATCTAAATAACTTTTTGATTAGGCAATCGATTTTTTCACTTTTTTCCTAAAAAGAAATGCACATGCACAGCATTTTTAAATTCATTCCGTATATTTCATTAGGATTTAGACCTGGGCTCTGACTGGACCATTTCAAAATGTTATTCATCTTTTTTTTAAGCCATTCAGATGTTGACTTGAATTTGTGCCTTGGGTTGTTATGGTTCTAAAAGGTAAAATTCGACATCTTCAGCTGTCTATTAGACTTGCGCAGTTTATGTGTCAAAAATAAACTGGTATTTGGAGTTATCCATGATTATTTCTTTCTTGACTAAAAGCCCTGTCCCAGCAGAAGAGAAGCAGTCTCAAAAAGAATGTGTGTGTTTTTCACCCTGTGCCATAGCCTAGACGAGTGAGGAATACAAGACACTGTCCTCAAATTTACATCCATGCTTGGCCAGATATTCCTGCAGTTCATTAATGTTGCTATAACTCTATTGGCACCATTTGGAAAACATACATTGGTTACCTACTGCAAAGTCTTTTTTCATAAAAGCACTAGTCTTATCAACTTTTCCATCATTTCCAAAGCAAAACTATTTACAAATTCATATCTAAGTAAAAAATGATCCATTAAGGTAAAATTATATATCGCATATTGTCCTAGCATAAGCGTTTACACCGTGCAGTTGGCTCAAGAATTAGTTTAATCTGCCATCTGCCTTGTTTCAATATCACTGCCTGACTACTCAACAACATTCCCCACATACTATACATGATCAGCTAATACATTAGTCTACTTATACTTAGTATAAGCAATAGATTAGAACTAGTTAACACATGTTGCATGGGCACTGGTGGCTCAGTGGTAGGTTTCTATCCTGCCCTGTGGAAGTCCCATTTTTAATTCCCAGTGAATCCTCGAACCACAGCCACTGGATGCAGTCCTAGTCCCTGTGGCAAGCCCTTGATGAGAGTTACTGAAAGACTAACATAATAAATGTTGCCTGCAGTTGCATGGTTTCTTTCAGCCCTTCTTTTTTCCTAGAATCCTTCAACATTCAGAGACTGAGTTATTCATTATAATCAATAAAATTGATAATAAGATATAATTATGTAATTTAACAAGAGAGGGAATGCTTTTGAGCTGATTAATACCATGACTATGATGCAGTCATAGGCACCACAGCTGTGCTGATATCAGCGCAACAGCACGTTGTTATTAACTGATTATTATTTGTTTCTTTAGTTAACCAGTTATTTTGCTCGGCCAACATCTATCCGTCCACTCGTGGCAGAATTAACTAACCTACATGGGGGATATAGTGAGTTAGCTGTCAGGTAGCAACCGACAGTTAGTGTAACTAACATGAGTAAAAGTATTTGTAAATTCTTACCAGGATTTAAATTTTCAAAAATTACTTCAGTACTTCAAATAGCCAAAAATGTAGGAAAATAAAACATGTAGGGGGTGGACAGTGCTGTATTTCTCATAAGTTTATTTCCGTTTAGAACAACAGGTAAATTACTGTAACTCCCTCGTTTTGGGGTCAAATCCCAAACAGCATGAAATGGAAAGCTGGAGCACTAGGTTGTGAATGACTTGTTCAATACACGAAGTAGTACCCTTGATTAGGGGTTAAAGATATATTTGGAATTCAGTATTGTGTTAGAAGTAAAGCTAGCTTTACAGTGATGGGAAGTTTGGATCATTTTAGTGACTCGGTTCTTTGAATCTCGTTCATCAAAATGAACAAATCTTTTTTTTTTTTCTTTTGAGTCATTTAGTTCATTTCATTCTTTTGAACAAACAGACTCGCAACATGTTTACATTCACAAACTTTGGCTATAATTCCAGTAATAAAAGTATAAATATGTAAAAATATACCAATACAGCTAAGGACATTTTATGATAAACAGAATGAGCAGCTCACCTCTCATATGTTCTAGTCCAAATCATTTGTTCTTTTATTACATGGCTCTCATAGACGCTATGCAGTGCATTACACAAGAAACGGAATTGAACAGTTCTTCTCAGGAGTCGTCTAGTCCGAGTCATTCATTCTTTTACATTTACATTACAGCATTTGGCAGATGCCCTTATCCAGGGCGACTTACACTTACAGTACTTTATACATCTGGGGTTAAGGGCCTTGCTCAAGGGCTCAACAGTGGCAACTTGGTGGCCGTCGGGTTTGAACCCAGGACCTCCTGAACCGTAGTCCACAGAGCTAGTAACTCAAAGATAACTAGTCATTTCTGTTTTCTGTACATAACCTACGGAGGTTTAGCTTAGCACATGCGCGCCCAGTAGAAAATGAATTACTCTCTTTGACCTATCACTAGTAACTCACCTTAGGCATAGATAAAACTACATAGAGGCAATTTGGAAAACTTTTAGTTGAAGCAATTATTAAGAAGACAATGTGTTATCTTGTTAAAATGTCTCTCAAAATGGCATAACATTATCAGATGTGTTTTCTTTCTTAAACTGTTCCAGTGAATCGTATTAAATGTGGGTTTTGGCATGTAGCTGCTCTTTCTGCAGTATGGCTGACCGTACTGGCCTACTTCCACCCAGGCTGGTGACCGACAGTTAGGGTAATTAACAGTTATTATAACACCTGTGATGCGAAGTGATACTTAAAGTTAAATGTCCCAGTGCTGTTACTGGCTATTATCACCACTAGTGAAAATCAGATTATTCGGATGGAACTAACTCTTGTGTGTGTGTGTGTGTGTGTATAAGACATTTAGTCTTCATACAGTTCAACTTAACATTTATATTTTTTTTCTAGATTTCTCCACACCAGCTAGTATAATTGTTTTATTGCATTTGCTGCTACAATATATACAGTATAGCATAGAAAGAGTGACACTGTAAGCCCTGGGAAAACGAACAAACAAACATTCTGCTGGTGGTCAAAACCAGCTTTTTTCCTGAAGTGACAGTGACTAAACAGTCATTACTGTGTCATCTTTGTCTGGCATGAAATGGTACCTCGGCTGTCTGTAGAGATGCAATAGCAATTATGATGTAAGGAAATGAATGTAATGCAATGAGGTGCTGTGAGCATACAGTACATGTAAGATGCATGTAATTATGATCACTGCTCTATCTAGAACCTTCATATTTATGTGTTATGAACCACAAGAAAAGCAGTGTGTGTGTGTGTGTGTGTGTGTGTGTGTGTGTGTGTGTGTGTGTGTGTGTGGATGTTAGTAATAAAAAATGGCACTAGTATCCATACCTCTGAGTGGACACAGGGTGATCAGAGACACACAACTCAACGCAACACAAAACGACAATTTAGAAGGTTTTTGAGTGTGTCTGTGTCAACCTCTCACTCCATTTTGACTTTTTGTATTTATGTATTCAGCTACATTCCAGGCATTTAGTCACACCATAATTAAACTTTTTCTGGGTGTTGAATGTGTGTGTGTGTGTGTGTGTGTGTGTGTGTGTGTGTGTGTGTGTGTGTGTGTGTGTAAGGCATTTAGTCTTCATACAGTTCAGCTTAACATTTATGTTTTTTTCTGGATTTCTCCACACCAGCTAGTATAATTGTTTTATTGCATTTGCTGCTACAGTATACAGTATATATGGATAGAGTATATATACATGAATGTTGAAATGATGCCAGCAATGAATAAGTCACTGTCTGGGTGGACAGTTGGGTGGACAGTTTGGTGATCAGAGATGCACAACTCACTCTAATAACACAGCATAACACATAAAACAACACAACGCACATTTGTGTCAACCACTCACATGACTTTGACTTATTTATGTATTCAATATCAGCCCTTACATTCCAGGCATTTACTCACACTGTCATACTGGGACATTCGGGCTCAATTTCTCCAGCCAAGCCTTCTCCCGACAAAAAGCAAGCAACCAATCAATTCAGCCCAGACAGTCCAGACATAATTTCTATAAACCGGTCAACTTCATAAATAGTCCTCCTTCCATAGGCCGAACCCCCCCCCCCCCCCCGCCCTTCTTTCTTTCTTTGTTAGCTGTTTAGAATTACACTAAAATATAGCATCAAATACAATACAGCAGATAAAAAAATAGATCTATGGTAGCTTTTTAATTGTGTTGTTATTCCACAATCTACATTCCCTACAGTCAGAGGGATGTTTGAAGAAAATGGCCGAACTTTTCTACAGTAGTCTGACAAATAAGACTGCAGACTTGCATGGGGGAAAAAGATGGGGGAAGACTGGGGAAGAACAGTAAAGTACTCAGTCTCTTCCCTCAAAAGAAGAGACAGTACTGTGAATATCGGGTCTGACAGTGTTTCCGGGGATAAGAGAGGTATTGATGTCTGTGAAGGAAAGTTTCCATCCATATCTCCTCAATCTGTCTCTTTACCATACCTTAGTTCTGCTTGAAACTCTCAGACAGTTTTCAGCCAAAGGCCTCCACCTCAAGTTGCAACATAAGGAGAGGAAATATACTCTTTTAGGTGGTTTCACACCTTGGTTGGTTGTAGCTTTTGTATCTTTTGATTTCACACTGCACCAAAATTTATTTCCACATTTCCGCCTATTTTTGTCCAAATTTCCCACAGTGTGTACGTGCTTGTGTGCTCCATTATGTATTTGTACCTCCATAGTGCCCTGAGTCACCTGGGATAGGCTATAGGCTTCCCATGACCCTGAGCAGGATAAGCAGTATAGAGAATCAGTGAGTGAGAGAGAGTGTGTGCCTTCTTTGCTTGGTCAGAAATTTGTCAGGGTGTGCTTAGAATAACATTTTTTGTTGTTTGTCATAAAAGGAGTTTATATATATATATATATATATATATATATATATATATATATATATATATTTTTTTTTTTTTTTTACTATAGAAAAAGAAGATTTAATAGAAAACTATTGTTAACTAGCAGGTAACAATTTCTAATGCTTCTACTGTACGTGCCCTAAAGAGATTATTGTTGGAATGATGAGGTTCATTTTTGTTTTGCTGAAACCACAAAATATCATATGAAACTGGGCAGTTTGTGGGCATTATTTATTATTGTTCTGCATCTGTAAAGATGCATTGTATATCACAATTAGAACTAAAAAACTAATATTAGAAATTAAACTGAACCATGGTGAAATGTCCCATCATGCATGAGAAACAAAATTCCCTCGTTCACATCTGTCAAAACAAACTGAATTATTGCCTGCACAAAGTACAATGAACAAGAACACCCGTTTGTCTATAATTACATGGCAATAAACAAACTATGCTTTCTTTACTGATGAATAGACTTGCATGGAAAATGGCCAGCACATAATTTAGTGTTTTTTGTTCAATACCGCACAAAGGACCCAACAAAATAAGCACTGCTATGTTTAGTTTTTAATTTATGAGCAAGCTTCACATACTATTACAGATTTTTAAACATTTAAAAAATGCATTTATTTTTGACAAAAGAGTGAATACATAAAATACTGATAAAAGCTATTCAATATGTTGAGCCAGTTAAAAAAAAACATCCCATTGGGTCTTATATATGTATGCATGTACCTTTTGCATTATACATCATAATTACTTGAATATGAATCTTGTATTGATTGGTTATAGAGCACACAAAACTTTGGAGTAACGTTTTCCTTTAGTGTCTATTTATGCAAATTACAGGCATCAATTTGGCTTCAGCCCTGCTGTCCTCACATCTGTTTAACACACCTGTTTTCACTTTTTAATGTAACGGTTAAATATCTTTTTGTTGTTGTTGTTAAAATATTTTTAACTGCTGTACATTACAGAAGCACTAGCCTGCATATGCCATTATTTTAACATTATTTTGTCATTATTTAACTTAAGATTCTTTGGCTAGGGCCTAAAATGAAAGTATAAGTGATTACTGATCATTAAAAGCAGAAGAGATGCACTGGGCCAATGCAGCCATAAACGAAAAATGAGAAAAGACAGAAAGAAGAAGACAAATTTATTTATTCAGTAAAATTGTGTCTGTAGGCATTGCTAAGTGAAATGCTAAAGAACACATCTGTGTTTAGGTGAACACAGAGCCTGGTACCCTCCCTCTCTTTGAGACAGGTAGCGGCAGACACCTCCTTACCTCCTTCTACTTAACAAAAGCTTTCCAACGCACAGCACCACTCTACAGAGTGAGCTATGAACTCCCTTAAGATCAATACACTTAAGCAGCTAACAGATGAATCACTGCCAATCCAAGACAGCCTGGTGCACTCTGGCTCCTCTATCCGCACAGAAGCAGCCTGCTCGTCTCCCCTCAGGCCTTCATTAAAGATGGATGAAGTTCTTCTGTCAAATTGAGCACAACACTCAGAGGTTTCTGTAAACAGCACACCTGCTACGCAATGGCACAAAGTGAATCAGTGTTTTCAGTATGCATACTTTAAAAGATGAATCATATGAAACTGTCAAATCTTACCTCTGCTCAGAACTCATTAATTCATAAAATGATGCAAAATAATCAGATAAGGAATAGAGTAACCATGCTGATAAGTCATAATTAGCAACGTCTAGGCTTGGCGAGGGCCTACTAGAATAGTGCCTAAATGCCTAAATTCATTATTATCACAAAACAACTTTTAAAATCAAGATGTTAAATTAAATGGAATTGATATTAAGTTGAAATATAAAGATGAATAAAGTCGGAATGAAGCTAATAGTGGCATAATTTCTAGAAAGAGTGAGAAAATAAATTTTATTACCATCACTATGTAATATAAAGAACATAATACAAAGAAGCCTTTATTTGCAATACATACATTACAATGTAGTCAAATTCTTTTCTCCATGGATCCAGAACTGAGGGTCAACCATACAGTAGGTTGTAAACAAGATTAAGGGCTTTGCTAAAGGGCCCAACAGTGGTGCTGGGGTGGTGCTGGGACTTGAATATTTGACATGATATAAACTGAAAACCCGTAAATCTATTGCAATATGAGATAAGTTTAGTCAAGTTTCTTGTTCATACAGCTGGTTTTGAGGATTAAAAAGTACATTTACTAATGAACAGGCAGCATACGGAATGGTAAATGGCACCTTCAAGAACCCTCAAGAATATGCCTTCATCATATTTCACTTTGTCTACATCATCAAAGAGCAGACTAAAAAGAATCAAATTTTGTGTAAGAGGAGTAGAAGGCTAGAGGATTACAAAGCTGCATTTCTTCTGGACTGAAGTTGCTGGACTATTTTAAATGTAATATGGATCATTTCATGAGGTTGTTAAATTAATAGTTATGGAAGGAGCATGAGAGCACACCATTCTATATAATATTTTTAATAATATAATAATTTAAAGTGAAGTTTTTAAAGAATGACCAGGACATTCAGGACATGCAAGCCCAACTTTATATATACAGTATAGTTTGACAGCAAGAAATGAAGTGATAAAGAACATTTTTGAGCTTTTAGTCGTTTAAGCAAATTATCATTCTCTGGCATACAAGGTTGTCTATAAAAGTTTTTTACTTACGTAGCCACCAGATGTCTGAGCAAAAGCCATCATATTGTGATGAGCCGATTACGTTGCTTCCTTCTGTCAAGTGATGAGTGAAGTAAAGATGCTTCCTGTGCAACACAGAGGATTGAATCTCTTCAAAAGTTTTTTTTTTTTTTTGAGTACATTCAGCAAAGAAAAGGATGTTTACATTCTGTTATTGCAATTGCAGGCACTTCAGCAGTAAAAAATGACAGGTATGCCTCTATAAACATTACTGATTGTGTTCTGTGAAATAGAACTTCATGCAATTTGGATGTTGTTTGAACTCTGTGTTTTAAATATATATACACAGTAAGAAATATTGGAATATTGGAACTGAGTTGAAATATTTTCACAAAACCTAAAAATATGCATGAATGATTTGTTTTAAAGAGACATAGGTGCACATGCTATGTGTGTGGACTGTCATCATCGTAGTCTTTATAAAAAGACCTGGACAAACCCCCTGTGATGTCACCCATAGTTTTTCTGAATGTACTTTTGAATTTTGGTTGCGGCCATATTTACAGGAGCTGACTCCGCCTAATTGGTTGTTAATCCATAAATGGGTAAATGGGCGGTGGCTAATGTTAATTTATGTTCTAATGTTACTTCCATACCCTACATGTCACTCCACAACTGGTTAGCTAACATAAAACATAGCATACAGCTCCTGGTTTGAAACCTGCAGCCACTTATATTGGCCACGCCCCTAGTTATGTATAATTTTATGGCTTAATATAATTTTACTTGATGTGTACATAAAAATTTCTGGTAGAAGGGGGAGGTTAATGATGCTATACATTGACTTTTTCTATTGATTATGATGTTTTTTTTTATGATTACTCAAATAATATCAAATAACCTTTGTAATTAAAAAGCTTTTGTGTGTAGCAAAAACACTCCTTTCCTTGATCTAATTTGCTGCCACTACTTTTTGTTGGGCTCACTTCAAAACCACAACAAAGCATGAGTCTGTTGTATTTTTTTTTACTTTTTTTAATTAAAACTCAACCAACATATTTTTGATAGTAAATGACCACAAACACACCTGCAGACTGATTGATTCATTGTGCCAAAATTGTGGGATTTTTGTTTTTAAAGCACACAAAATTCCCACTTACATAAACCAAACAATTTTGTCAAAATATTTTGCAGTTCATGCTTGGCCCTTGTAATTAAAAGAAAGCATGAATAAAAGATTTTCCATCAGTGTGCAATACATGTACGTCTTGCTTCATTTTGTGGGAAAAATGCAGTTCTCATTTTGCTGTCAAACTGTTCACATACAAAGCTGCCTTTGAATTTGTCCAAAATAAGCTGTGCTATGATATAGAAGTTCTTTCAAAGTGCTCCTAATCTTAGGATCTTTTGTTAAAAAAAAAAAGCAACATAGCCATTTACCTTACATTTATATAGTGTATGTAATAATCATTCTGTATATAGCATCTGCCTTATCCACAGAGACTTACAGCCTTTAAGCATTATGGTCTCCATTTAAAGAAAATCCTCACTCCAGTCCAAATAGACCCAATCTTAGTATACCATTAAAAGAGCAGCATGTTTTCACCAGGATAAGTTTAGTGCTTGCTTTAGTGTTTAGTTATGAGGTAAGTCTTAAGACTTTTTTTGGAGGCAGACTGTGACTCAGCTTTTCAGACAGCCAGGGGCTGCACCTTAGGGCCTCAAGGGGTGGCAGCTAAGTCGAGCCATCATCATAAATGATACACACAAAAATAGCTTACAGTGAAGTTAATTCCAGGATGTTCAATAAAACAAGGGAACAAAGTATATTATGTAGTGCACTTATGAGATAATATGAGGCATTGAGCAAAACTGAGAGGTCTGTGAAACGTTCACATAAATATTTTTATTTATGCCATTTTCTTACCATGCCTCGGTTTTTACCTGGAAATATAACATACGTGGCAGTAACAACACCTGCATAATGTGTTTTAAAACCTTACTAGCTAAATGAATTTCTCACATGATCATGTTATGGGACAGTTTTAGTCAGCAAAATAGAAAGAAATTTAATTTTTATCAGATACCATCTGCTGGTATGTCATTAATGCTCTTTTGCCATCTCATAACCTTCAAAACAGAAGTTTAAAATATTTATATGAACCAAAAAGAGACATTAACGACTAAGAAATTTATTAAAGAGAACAAAATTTATTGAAATAATCAGCAGTTATTTTGCCACTGATGTAAGCACTAACAACGATCAGTCAATGATGAGACAATGATGAGGCTCTAGTTTAAATGCCATGAATATTTTTTACCGCTGTTGAGGAGACAGAGACAGATGTCTTTGCTAATAATCAAAGTTGTAACTCAATCCCAGTGGAATCTCGTAATTCTTTACTATTTGGCAGTAATATTGCTCTTTCATGCATATATTATAATTAAATGTAGAGGTAGGTGCAAAGTCTTTCAGTGGAATTTAGGGAATTAAAAATGCTCAACCGTTTGGTGGAGATACAAGCAAAATCAAAACATCTTGCATCTGTTGGTTTAAGAGTTATATCTTATAAACAAAAACAGTCAATATTTTTCAGACCTTCACATAACCCAAATCTGCATGAACATCGGGTCCTCATGCAGATGGTAGCTGGATTCCTAATTGTTTTCCTGTTTGACATAGTATGCACAGATTTTAGAGCTTTATTATGCTGTATTAAACCTCCAAGTTATCTAGGATTATCTAGCCACAGACTCGGGTAGCATGGCAGTGTCCTGATTAGAGAATATGTACAGTGATAAATGGTGAAATAAAATCCATACTAGATGATTCATGACTTTCATATATCTCTGGCTTCATAACTAAACGATCTACTGTGTTATATTCTTATCAGGGAAATTAATCCAGCTAATTACTGATCTGTTGAGCTGAGATTTAAATCTATGACAGTCTGATTCATAGTCCACATGTTAACCACTGAGCTACCCCTCAGTGTGTATATAGCCAAAAAAAATAGTCACACACTCTATACACTGCCTTTTGCTTTGATTATACCTATGACATATGGTTTTGATAGGCTTAAGCAATGTCACAAGACTCTCAATGTCTGATGGAGTGTTGCGTGATGTCTTCTCCAGCACATCGCAAAGATTCTCAATAGGCTTAATGTTTGGACTCCATGGTGGCTAATCCATTTGTGAAAATGATGTTTCATGCTCCATTAACCACTCTTTCACTATTTGAGCCTGATGAACCCTGGAATTGTCATCTTGGAATATGCTCATGCCATCAGAAATGAAACAATGATGTAAAAACCTGGTAATTCAGAATATTCAGTTAATTAGCAAATTTTTGGGGTCTAGACCTGATCATAACATCGCCTCCACAGGCTTGTACAATGAGCACTAACTGTGATGGGTACATCACTTCATCTGCATCTCTTCCTACCCTGATGCACCCATCACACTGGAACAAGGTAAATCTGGACTCATCAGACCACATGACCTTTGTCCATGCTTTATGCTCCCTAGCAAAATGAAGCTTCACTGATAAGTAGTTTTCTTAAGGCGGCATGACTGTTTAGTTCCAATCCCTTGAGTTTTCATCACATTTTGCATGTGCAAATGCACTTACTTTTACAGTTATACATTACAATAGATGTGAGTTTTTGCTATTTGAGTAGTATAAGTGATTGAAGCGATCTCCCATCGTTCTCATTCAGGAGGTTGTTCTGATCACATTTCTTCCTTGAAAATAAAGGTCCTGCATTTTGCTAAACTTAAACCAACTTTAGTACTCCCTAGTTCTTTTCTTTACCTGATGCAGGACAACAATTTGACCCTTCTGAAAGACCTCTGGACTTTGCCACGGCCACAGGGTATGTCTTCTGACATGGTAGTTTAAGGTATGTTAGGCTACTCACTACATCAGTTCGGGATAAATCATTTGTTGCCAGCTGAATCATATTAATCATTGCAGTTATTTTAACTATTTGCTTAGTTAATTCTACATGGAGACTTATTTTTGGGTGGCCAATGTATTAAGTTACCTTTTCCCTAAAGAGAAAAAAAAAGTCATTCACTCTCTAAACACGATTTCTATGTAGATGCCTTCTCAGGCAGCGATTGAGGGTGTGTATAATAATGTGTTTATCGAGCCCCGGAGATAGAAATTTTGTGCAAATCATCTAGATGGTCATGTGCACATGAGTGTGGGCTGTGTGTAGATGTGTGCGTGTTAAATGGAGAAAAAGAAAGCATGATGTTATTATGATCATTCCTGTGGCTGGCATAGCGACAATTTAGTTTCCACAGAGCAGCCCTGAAAATAATCACTTAAGAGAAGGCGTGTGAGCATAAGTTTGTATAGGTAAGTACCAGTGCGCATGCCATTAGTCAGTATGAATGTGTGCACGCCTCTGAGACATCAGAAGAATCAGGACAAAAAGCATCGTTTCCTGTGATCGAGTGCAAAATGAACCATCTGATGGCTGCGACTCATCTCGCTCCTAATTCAGAGAGGAGAAATTGCTGCTATCCATTTTCCTGTGTGTGTGTGTGTGTGTGTGTGTGTGTGTGTGTGTGTGTGTGTGTGTGTGTGTGTGTGTGTGTGTGGAGAATGGTGAGTCACATCAGTACTATGCCACTCAGTGCCAGTGCCATGTTCAAAATAACTGTTTACAGAAAAATTATAAAGCAACCATATGTGCATTTGTGAGGATTTCAGCAACAGAACTAATGATTAATCGTCATTTAACTTGGAGTGTTGACAAAGCAGCACGTAATTAAAATATATATATAAGTACCTAAATATCTAAAAAAATATATCACTGGACATTTTGACATGCTAAAAAGATCATTTTCAAGAACATGGTAATATTAGAAAATACTCCTTATACTTGATAAATGACTGTAATTATCTGACACTGAAAATGGATCTAGTAAGAGAAAATCAGCCCCTCGCTTTGTCTCTATCTACTCTCTGTCCTTGCTAAAGTGAAATTTGAGAGCCCTCTGAACGCAAAGTGCTGCTGTTACACCATCATCTAACTTCAATTTAGTCTTAATGGTCCTGCCGATTTATTACACATGCATATGTGTGTGCGTGTTCTGCAGAATTGAGTACATAAGGAGAAACAGAGGATCATCTAAATGTGATTTTACCAGAAATATTGTGCTGCAATTCCTCTTATCAGGGTAATGATGAAACGTGCGACGTTGGGCTTATTCGCTCGGTTGACATGACAAAACCATTGTTCTGTTTTTATTACACAGTGATTGAAATTACACACCCACTGGTTACAATTTACTATGATGCAGAGACAGACCTTTACGGTACACAACTAATGATATGCCACAAAAAATGTCTACAACCCTTTCACCTTTTTTTTTCTTTTTCTCTATATCTACACTTCTCTCCTTCCCTCACCTTGCTCTCTGCATGGCACCGCTCTCATTTGCTCATTCAGTATTTTATCCGTTGGCTTGTTAATGTCCCTATTAATCCACACCTCCTGCCAGAAGAGCATATTTCTGTACCAAAGGTCACTCTACTCCATAAATTTCACAAGCACATGTTTAACAATCATTCCAAGGATGCTTCCTCTAATGGAAATATTTCGTGAATCTCTTTTATACATGCAAACATTAGCCATATCAAACTATATAGACTCCTTCAAAGACTGTTACTGAACGCACCATAATTCCACTGAAAACCCTGTCCTCCCTCTCCGGTCCTCCTTCACTGGTAATCAGCAGCATGCTCCTGAGTGGACACGGGAGGATAAACACAATCTTGGCAGCTCAGCTCTCGTGTCTAAAGAAGTTCTCTCCATTAAAATGCCATCCCAAGATGCTTTCTGCTTGACGAGTGGCCTCCAGCTAGCTTGCAGACCACCAGAGTTGATGCAGTTATCTACTGTGTCTTAATCATTTACGGGGAAACTAGCAACACTGCAAAAGGCATCTCAAAGAGTTTCAACAAAGGTGTAGAGAGAATTTCAATTAGAAAAATGCATAAAAATACACAGATTAACCATAACATTAAAACCCAAAACATTAGGGCTAAGGGTTCCCTAGTTCCACTGGGGCAGCTCTGGCCCTCTGGGCATGATGCCACAAGACCTCTGGGATGGCACTGAGATATTGTGCTGGTGGATCCTTTTGGTGCTGTGGGGTCAGGCTTGTTTGTCCAGCGCATTACATGGATGCTCGGTCAGATTAAGTTCTCAGGCATGTAGATCCCAGACATTGAATTTTTTGCCTATTAAACCCCATACACAAAAAGCTGTGAGGCACTGGGTTTGCTGATTTCTTTCTGTCATGGCCAGCATTTTTTATTTTTTTTGTCAGCAACTCGTGCTACATTGGCTTTTCTGTGGAAATGGACCAGACAGGCTGGCCTTTGCCATCCACAGGCATAGATGAGCCTTGGTTGCCCATGATCCTGACATCAGTATACAGTTGTATAATTGACTAGTAGTTGTACATGTCGTTGATGGTTACAAAGTTCATAGAAATACTGTAGTTAAAAGATTAAAGCTGCAAATAAGCTGATCAGCTTTAAATGATCAGTGATATTTTTATTTCAGGTTGAAGCTCACGTAAATGTCTGTGTGTCTTTCTGTACCGCAGAACTATCTGCCTAACTTATTAATACAAAGAAATAAAATTTTGTACATTTGAGTATCTCAACCTTGAGTAAGGTTGTCATACACTCCCTTTTTAAAGTAGACTATTACATCCAGTGCATGACTGTACATACTGTACCATCACTTTTACTCAACATTTTGATTTGAATGGCTAACAATGCATAACACTCACAGTTCAGGTATTATGGTACACTGTGTATTTAAGGTAAACTGTGTATAGCCTCGCCAACTTCAAGGGCAAAAACTCTGTATTCATACGTAAAAAAAAAAAAAAAAAAAAAAAACATTTAACTTCAGTTTGGATTTAACTTCAAGCAAATACCAAAAGAACTGGCATAGGTTCATTAAATTCTGTTGAGCCAGGTTTGCGGGATTCAGAAAAAATAATTGTCTGGACAGACATTCAGATATACTGACAGAAATTTTATTTATTATTTATTTAAATTTTTTTCTCCCTAATTTAGTCCAATTCCTCCCCAACACTAGGGGGCTCCCACATTAAGGCTACTACTACTACCACTCAGCCGGGAGGGCCGAAGACTGTCACGTGCTTCCTCCAAATTGTGTGATGCCAGCCAGCTGCCTCTTTTTGAACTGCACCATTGGGGGCGGCGCAACACATACATACATACATACAGACTGTGCTATCCGCCCCTTCCACTTGAGCTCATAGACGCCCCTGATTGGCTGTAGAGCCGTGATTAATGTAGATGCACCAAGTACCTCTCTTCCCTCCCCTCTGAGAGAGCTCGGCCAATCAGCTCTCTCTAGACCTCCGGATGCGAGAGGTTACAGCATCACCCAGGAATGGAACTAGCAATCTCCAGATGTTAGGGCGAGCACTTTACCACCCATACAGACAGAAATTAACAGGTTTCTGGTCCTCCAATGTATGATTTCATTAAAAGAGCAAGTTTGTCCAATGTACAGACAAACCTTTTTTTTTTTTTATTATTTATAATAAAATAATCAATGTTATTCAATTCACTTGGAGATGCTGTTACTGTTGTGTATGTATGTATGTATGTATGTATGTATGTATGTACGTACGTACAGTTGTGCTCGAAATGATTCATACCCCTTGGACAAAACCACTACTTGGGCGAAACTTTCATGGTATTCAATATATATTAGTTAGTCATATATATATATATATATATATATATATATATATATAATGATATTAGTTTAATCTCAGAAAAAAATCCTTCTTTTGTGAAAGTGTATGTGGTTTCACACTCCAGTGACTATAACCAATTTAATCAATTTAGGTGTAATAAATTAAGGCCTAATAATGTTAAATCTTAACACATTCTCTATAAAGTATAATAAGGGGGTTAAGGCTTTCATTATTCTCAGTCACTGTCACCACAGCCAAGAAGAAAGTACTCCGTCATGATCTTCATATGCGTGTTATCAATGCCCATAGTTAAGAAAAGGGCTACAAGGCACTTTCGAAAGAATTGGATGTCCTTGTATCAACCATACAGAGTATCATCATAAAGTTCAAGATGTTCAACATTGTCAAAACCTGGTTGAGCGTGGCAGGAAGTGCAAAGTATCCTCTAGAGTCCCTAGAAAGATCTTTTGCATTGCAAACAACAACCCCTGTATCACCACCATAGCTCTAACAGACACCCTCAACCAAGCAGAGGAGATGGTAGCAAGATTCACCATTCAACAAATTCTGCATCAAGGTGGTCTCTATGGACATCGCCCCAGAAAGGCACCACACCTTACCTAGAGACACTGGGATGCACATCTGGCCTTGCATATGTATGGTGTCGGTCACATCATGTCATGGGGACGCTTCTCTGCCAGTGGTACAGAAAACCTTGTTAAAATAGATGGTATCATGGAAAAAGGAAGACTATGTGAAGATTCTTGACAGCATCAGCACACAAGCTCAACCTGCCAGAGGATAATGAACCAAAGCATACGGCGTGGTCAAGCAATGGCCAAGTCAAAGCCCTGACCTAAACCCAATTGAGAATTTGTGGAGAGAGTTTATCCGGGTCAGATCTACAGTAGGAAGCTTTCCACTCTCCAACAACTGGATGCTTTTGCAAAGGACAAATCGGAAAACATTCCACAGCAGACCTGTAGAAATCTTGTGGAGACCTACAAGAAACGTTTGCTGTCCGTCATTAAGAACAAAGGCTTTTCTATTAATTATTGAAACATTGTAATATACAGTAAAGGGTATGAATAATTGTGAACATGATTATTTTTTAATATTTGTCAATAAAAACCCATAAATTGCACTTTTCATATTATGAAATTCACATTTCATATTATTTCTTCACTTGTCACATATTAAATATAAGAAAGTATTATAAAACTCATTTGTTATAGAAAACAACTCAAAAACATTATAAAATACCAATAATTTTGTATAATAATTTTGAGTACAACTGAATATATGTACATGCGCTGGAAAGAAACAGCTCGAAAAAGAAGAAACACCTACATACTTGTGAATTTCTTTTTATCTTTTGTTGGTTTATTTAATCATATGGTTGTGAGTGAGTCGCAAAACAAAAAATAAACAATTAAATTTCTTTAGGCATACACACGTGGACAAAATTGTTGGTACTCTTCGGTCAATGAAAGAAAAACTCACAATGGTCACATAAATAACTTTAATCTTACAAAAGTAATAATAAATAAGAATTCTATGAATGTTAACCAATGAAAGTCAGACATTGCTTTTCAACCATGCTTCAACAGAATTATAAAAAAATAAACTCATGGAACAGATCTGGACAAAAATGATGGTACCCCTAACCTAATAGTTTGTTGCACAACCTTTTGAGGCAATCACTGCAATTAAACGATTCCTGTAACTGTCAATGAGACTTCTGCACCTCTCTGCAGGTATTTTGGCCCACTCCTCATGAGCAAGCTGCCCCAGTTGTTTCCGGTTTAAAAGGTGCCTTTTCCAGACAGCATGTTTCAGCTCCTTCCAAAGATGCTCAATAGGATTGAGGTCAGGGCTCATAGAAGGCCACTTTAGAATAGTCCAATGTTTTCCTCTTAGCCATTCTTGGGTGTTTTTAGCTGTGTGTTTTGGGTCATTGTCCTGTTGCAAAACCCATGACCTGCGACTGAGACCCAGCTTTCTGACACTGGCCAGCACATTTCTCTCTAGAATCCCTTGATAGTCTTGAGATTTCATTGTACCCTGCACAGATTCAAGACACCCTGTGCCAGATGCAGCAAAGCAGCCCCAGAACATAAGAGCCTCTTCCATGTTTCACAGTAGGGACAGTGTTCTTTTCTTCATATGCTTCATTTTTCCGTCTGTGAACATAGAGCTGATGTGTCTTGGCAAAAAGTTCCATTTTTGTCTCATCTGTCCATAGGACATTCTCCCAGAAGCTTTGTGGCTTGTCAACATGTAGTTTGGCATATTCCAGTCTGGCGTTTCATGATTTGTTTTCAACAATGGTGTCCTCCTTGGTCGTCTCCCATGTAGTCCACTTTGGCTCAAACAACGACGGATGGTGCGATCTGACACTGATGTTCCTTGAGCATGAAGTTGACCTTGGATCTCTTTAGAAGTCTTTCTGGGCTCTTTTGTTACCATTGGGATTATTCGTCTCTTTGATTTGTCATGAATTTTCCTCCCTTGACCACGTCCAGGGAGGTTGGCTACAGTCCCATGGATCTTAAATTTCTGAATAATATGTGCAACTGTAGTCACAGGAACATCTAGCTGCTTGGAAATGGTCTTATAGCCTTTACCTTTAACATGCTTGTCTATAATTTTCTTTCGAATCTCCTGAGACAACTCTTTCCTTCGCTTCCTCTGGTCCATGTTGAGTGTGGTACATACCATGTCACCAAACAACACAGTGACGACCTGGAGCCCTATATATAGGCCCACTGACTGATTACAAGATTGTAAACACCTGTGATGCTAATTAGTGGACACACCTTGAATTAACATGTCCCTTTGGTCACATTATTTTCAGTATTTTCTAGGGGTACCATAATTTTTGTCCAGGTCTGTTCCATGAGTTTATTTTTTTTAATAATTCCGTTGAAGCATGGTTGAAAAACAATGTCTGACTTTCATTGGTAAACATTCATAGAATTTTTTTAAATAATTACTTTTGTCAGATTAAAGTTATGTATGTGACCATTGTGAGTTTTTCTTTCATTGACCGAAGGGTACCAACAATTTTGTCCACGTGTGTATTTTGCAACTTTTGCAGCAATAAGTGACTGACAAATCTGGGCTACTTGACAACTATGCTAACATTCAGGTGAAGCATCTATAATCTTTTTATGAGCTCACACCTTAAACCTGGACTCATCAGTCCCCAAGACGTGGTTCCACTCATCTAACAACCACTGTTCATGCATCTGTCTCACTGTAACCTTTTCTTCCAATTTGCAGTAGTAGTAGTTTTTTTCTTGACAACGCTGCCCATGAGACCAGCTGACTTGATTCTGCTTTACTCCGTGTCTGGGCACACTGGTTTCTCTCAGTTTTTTCCTGGGGGAGTTAGATGCCTATATCTCAAGGAGGACTCTCATAAGTACTTATCATCTTAGGCAGATGTTCAGTTGGGGCTTCTACTGCATCTGCTGTGCTGAATGGATTCAGTTGCAGCATGTCTCTGAAGAACGTAGTCTACACCTTTTTAAGAAATCTTAATTTCTTGGCTATATCTCTACAGAATAATTTTCCTTCCCCAACACACAGACAGGCTGACAATCTTTGAAGGAAAGCTGTTTTTGTTTGGCTCATTTTTAGTTTTAATTTACACTGAAAATAACTGGTCACTCCCCCTATAGGGGAAGAGCAGATGTAATCTCAAATTATTGGTTTACTGGACATGACCTTATTTTAAGATGTGGCAGAGCATACATGATTAATTTAGTCCATACTGACTTGAATTTCTGGAAAATTTCTGGTTTTAGTCAGAGTTTTTTAAGTTTGACCAGGTGTGTCCCACACACTACCAGTCAAAAGTTTGGACACACTTTTTAAATTGGTGGTCGGTCCTGATCTTCATTTCTTTCTACATCATGAAACAATGCTGAAAGCATCCATAACATGCAATAATCCCATTATTGAGATGTGTCTGCTACTCATGATCTGTAAAGCCTAAAAGGTCTTGCTTTCCTGGGATGGTCTTCATGAGAGCCAGTTTCATCATGGTGTTTGATGGGTTTTGCAAATGCATTTGACAAACTTGAAAGAACTATTAAAGAATAGCTGACTTTCATGACTTAAATTAACAGTTGACTGTTGTTGTTTTATGGTGGCACAGTGGCGTAGTGGTTAACACTGTGCCTAACACCTCCAGCGTTGAGGGTTTTGATTCCCACCTTGGGCCTGTGTGCATAGATTTTGCATGTTATCCCTGTTCTTGGTGGCTGCCCAAGGTGTACCTGTCCTTGTGCCCAAAGTCTGTGATTTTTTTCCCCAGACTAATACATGTCAACTACTTAGTTTCTCATATGTTCTTGAATTTCTTTACATTGTGGCATGATGTGCTGCCTTTTGAGATCTTTTAGGGTGCTTCACTTTGTCAGACAGGTTACATTTAAGTGATTTCTTGATTCAACAGATGTGTCATTAATCAGTCCTGGTTGTGGCATGGGAAATTTAACCCAGCTTTCCAAAAAATGTGGTTAATCACGAGTCATTCATGATTTAGCAAGGGAGCAATTATTTTTTCACATAGGGCTAGGCAAGTTTGGACAGCTTTTTCCCTTTAATACATAAAATAATTAAATTTTAAAACTGATTTTTGGATTTTCTTTTGTTATATTTGTATAATATAAAATGTTGTCGGATGATCTCATCAAAGGATTAACATGTGACAAATATGCAACAACAAAAAAAGAAGATGAAGAAGAAGAAGCACATGAAGTGTTTCATGTGCACCAATTATGTCCACTGTACAAGTTGCTGAATCCATATGTTATGATTTGGAGTTGATTCAATTGGTCAGGTCTAGGCTCAGCAATGAACTGATGTTTATATAGTTGACAACAATAGGCTTTGATGATGATACTGTTTTTTTGTTTTTTGGGGGAGGTAATACACTCCACAATAATCAGAAAAGATATTGCATTATCAGTATACTACAAAGCTGGGAAATTATGCTGCCTGGCTTGCAGGAAGGTAAAAACCTCCTGCTCTCTTTATTGTTGCTTCCTGCAGTATAAGTCGTAAAGGGATTTAGTTTGACATTTCTGACAGGCTCTTAAAAAATCCCTCTTATTCATATCCAGATTTCTATTCGTTTAGAATGCATGCTTGCAGGTTAAGGAAGAGAAATAAGAATAGAAAAAAAAAAAGAGAACAGAAATTTTTCACTTATTTCTCACTTATCAGCTTGTTAATAATTAATTTTCACTTTTCACTGATTTTTGCTTATTCCAGTCACATTCGCAGTGGATCTGCGAACATGAGGTGTGAATGTATAGTATGCGGAATGGGATGCCTGTCTATAACAGGGCACAATGCACACATGCTAGCACGCTTATTTACACCTGCAGGCAGTTTAACATAACCAGTCCACCTACAGGCATTGTTATTTAGAGATGAGAGGAAAATGGAGAATGCGGCAAAACCAGCAAGGTTGCTTGATAATGTTATGTGATTTATGTCGTTTTCTTTCCCTTGCTTAACCCTTTACAGTGCACTCACTGAAATGCTTGAAAAATTTAAATTTCCAAACTTTTTGGTCTTTTGGGATTTTTTAAATATATATTTTTTTATTTTCATTGTCAATAATCAAGGTTATCATATATGGTCTAGGGTAATAGAGTAATGAATACAGAATACTTAGCTAACTTTAACACCTTAAAACCTGGATCACTTCAGTCATTTTTTGTTTTGCTGGGTTTTTTTTTTTTTTTTTTTTAATAAACATATATAGGGCTCAGCATAGTGTGACATTTAACATAAAATAGGCAATATGATGAACTTAATTTTATTTTAGCCAACTATATGGCCTGGAAAAGTCCTTGCAAGATCAGCAATGTCAAGTGCATTTGCAAAAACCAGCATGTTGAAACTGGCTCTCATGTACACCTTCCCAGAAAAGCAAGTCCTAGAGCTGGAGAGTCGTTCATAATCACCAATTAACAGTATCTCAGATAAGAGCTGTGATGAAGGCTTTACAGAGCAGACACATCTCAACATCAACTGTTCAGATGAGATTATTGGGTATTTTTAAATGGCTCCAGCATTGTTTTACAATGAAGAAAGTATTTCAATGTAAAAGTTTCTCAACCCATGTCTTCTACATGTTTTTGTTTCTTAAAACATAGTTTGTATGAAAACTACATAAATAGTGTCAATAAATAGTGTCAAGACTCATCATTTAGTACCCGGTTAAAGCACCTTTGGCAGCAATGACAGCATCAAGTCTTTATGTGAATGATGCTACATGCTTGTTACTTCTAACAGCAGGAATAACAGAATGGACAGGTTATCGGGGGCGGGACTTGTAGGCTGACTTTCACACACTAACAGAATGACTGCTGTCTGTATCTCGGATTTGTAACGTGTTACACCCAACACTGCCCAGGACACAGTGTGGCTCTTTATTTGATCTGCATCGTTTTTTCCTCTATACTGACTAATCTCCAATGCCCAGTTGCAGAAAAACATCTCCACAGCATGATGCTGCCATCATCATTTTTGACTGTAGGGATGATTTTAATAAGGTTATGTGTAGTGCCCAATTTCCTGATTCCAAATAGTTCAATCTTTGTTTCATCAGACCAAAGGATCTTGTTTCATCATGGTCTGAGAGTCCTTCAGGTGCTTTTTGGCAAACTCTCAGACAGCTGTCATGTACCTTTTAGTGAGGAATAGCTTCTCTCTGGCCACTCTACCATACAGGCCTGATTGGTGTAGTGCTTCAGTGATGGCTGTCCTTCTGTAAGTCTCTCCCATCTACACAAGGGAACTCAAGATCTCATTTATAGTGACCCTTAGGTTCATGGTTACCTCTCTAACCAAAGCCCTTCATCCTCGATTACTCAGTTCGGTTGGACGGCCAGATCTGGAAAGACTGTTGGTTGTTCCAAATTTCCTCAATTTGGGAATGATGGAGGCTGTCGTGTTTTGGGGTGGTTTCAATCCTCCAGAAAATTTCTTGTGTCTCAATCCTGTCTCGTGGGTCTACAGATAATTCTCTCGACCTCATGGATTTGTTTTCACTCTGACATACACAATCTACTGTGAGAACTATACACATACACAGTATATATGTAGTGTGCCTTTATTATATGTCCATTGAAATCTTTTAGGCACAAGTGAACTCCAATCAAGTTACAAGTGTCATAACAAAGGGGCTGAGTACGTATGTAATTGGGATATTTCAGTCTTTATTCTTTTTAATAAATTAACAATAAATGAATAAACCTCAGTTTTTAGTTCATCATTTTGTAGTATTGTAACATGATGAGAAAAAAAAAAACGATTTATACATGTTAGTACTATTTTTAAAAGGGCCTAATGTTTATTAGCCAATACCCTTCGACAAGTCGACTTTGGCAGTAACTCCCTTTGTTTACAATCTTTTCTCTCGCTTTGCAGTAGAAATATTCAGATCAATACAGCAGTATTGATACCTCCAATCCTGACATTTCCTTTTTAAAGGCCTTTTAAAAAGCAGTATTGAGATTTATTTCGCATCCACAAATAATAATAAATGAGCAGAAGGTATACATGGCATATTAGATAATGCACTGGCAATACTACAGACATAATTAATCATACCGTATGTACAGTATGAAAAGGATGTTTACTACCTTGTCTCATCTTTCAGGATGTTCATATAATGTCAAGGCTTTTAAACAATATCATAGATAAGGAAATGATTTCATGACTACAATATAATTATTTTTTATGCCATAATTATAGGAAAATGTTTACAAAGTGCAATACGGAGACGGTGCATCTTCAGTCACTGGGAGTTTTCACCCCGTTGTATGCATCCAACCTATCTGAGCACTCAAAAGAACAGAGAAAAAAAAAGTGTATCAGACCGATGCCCTGTTCTTAAATGCTATTACATAAAAGTGGATGGTCGGAGAAAGGTGCTCCATACCGTTTAATCTTGTTCTTTCTTTTATCAAGCCTGAATGGGAAATTCAATTGGCATGTGATAAATGGGGTTGAACACATGAATGAGAGTATTGTTGAGATCATGACCCCTGTGTGGAATGTGTCTTGGCTTGACAGGGTTAACCCCAGTTTTGTTTGAGGTTGTGCCAGAAGCTTTTAGCAGAACCATTATGCCTTCTAGGTTGTGTTTAAATCACCTCTCATTGAGTGTAATGTTTGCAGAGTGTGACAGCTATCCCTGGCTGCTAAGAGCCACTGAGAAGCTGAAAAAGACACAAACAGTGTGTACAGCACATGTTTTTGTTTGTTTGTTTTTTTTTACATTAGAAGATGTGTGTAGTGATTCTGGTGCTAATATGTTGTTTGTCATATACAGTATTTTTATAATTATAAAATTATTTTGAAGATGATATATTTTATGATAAAAGCTCGTTTCTTTTCTCGACTCTGTATTTTTTCAAGAATTTCATTTTAATGAAAGACAATACCAATATAAAAGACACTCATTTGTCAACACCTATTGGTCACTCAATTCAAACAATGGATGCAAGAATATTCTTGGGATTTTGCGCTGGAGGATGGAAAGGCAGTTAATTAGCTGTATTTGCTGCAGTCGAGAAGAAGGAAGAAAGCCAGACCCCTCAGCGGCTATTGCTAATGCTGCTCTGATGTCATTAGCGCCCTACGCAGATCAGACCGTTGTCATTCAGGTCACATGACCACATATCAGATATATATCTGAGTTCTGACCACGTACAAAAGCGACCCAGATCCGATCTGTACAGTGGCCGTGAAGTGCAAAACAAATTAACAAAACGAAAACAAAATAACAAATTAAAAACCACAATAACAAAATCAAAATAACAAAACCCAAAACTATTTTGTTTTGCGTTTTGTTAATTTGTTTTCGGTTTTGCTATTTTGATTTTTAGTTTGTTATTTTGTTTTTGTTTTTGATGTTTTGATTTTAAATTTGTTATTTTGTTTTCGGTTTTGTTAATTTGGTTTTGAATTTGCTATTTAGTTTTCGTTTTTAATTTGGTTTGCACCTCTCGGCTGTTCAGAAACTAACCGGAAAAGGTAGGTATAGTTTGCTAATGAAATTCTTACTGCTGATTGGACGAGACATCTGTCACTCAAGATATACAGGAAGTATTGTAGCGGGAGATTTGTGTGTGTATGAATGTGCAAACATGTACTGTCCTTATTGTGGTTTCAAATATGGCGTTCTGCCAATTTTTTGCAGTTCTTGTGGAAAAAAAATTTTGCTTTTAAAAGAGACACAGCAGTTCGCAAACTAATCTTTATACTGTGATATGTCATCAGCATATCAAAAATCACGGCATAGGAATGTCCGTCCTCAAAGTAACGTTGAATAAATTCCATTTCCTTGCTTTCTAATGAAAGATTTCATTATTTTCTTAGTTTTGCAGTCCGAAAAAAAATGGTTTAAAAGTGAAGCAGAACACACAAGAAACAAAGTTAGAGACACAATTTCCTACGTCCTGTTTATCTTGAGTGACAGGTGTCTCATCCAATCAGCGGTAAGAATTTAATTCGCAAACTATACCTACCTTTTCCGGTTCGTATTTGACTGACCGAGAAGTGCAGTACAAATTAACAAAACCCAAAACAAAATAACAAAGTCAAAACCAAATTACCAAATCCGAAAACAAAATAACAAAAACAAAAACAAAACAACAAAACCCAAAACAAAATAAGAAATTAGTTTTGGGTTTTGTTATTTTGTTTTCGGATTTGTTAATTTGTTTTTGACTTTGTTATTTTGTTTTGGGTTTTGTTAATTTGTTTTGCACTTCACGGCCACTGTAGATCTGAAAAACATCAGTTTTGTGCGTTCAAACAGCCCTAAAAAAAAAATCTGATCTGAATTACTTATTTAAGATGATGAGTTACTTCCGGTTGGTAATGTGAACATAACCTCAGACTCTACAAAAATCTGGACGACCAGCTTTTCATGCAAGTGTGTGTCAAACAATACAATGTTGATTTATAGTTACTTATGAACAATCAATGTATCTCTTTTAATGGAACACTAACACAGTAATAGACATCTTTTTTTCTGTTACTATGAAGTAAAAAGCCTGCCGTAACATCTACTGTACAGCAAATTCCTGCTAGGACAGAACTAAGACCTGGAAGCAATATGAAAGTAGTTATTGACTTTCATCTAAACAAATGTCTAACCTAAAGCTCATCCAGGTCATTGATTCCTGTGATGAATTACTTCACCATGACTGTATTTGCACAGCAAGAAAAGAAACGTGTGTACGAAAGCTGAAAAGCGACAGTACAGTAGTTGTCACATATCTGTCTCCTTTCTCAACATTATCTTCTTCAAAGAAAGTATACATTTGTAGTGTGATTATTACAAAATGTAGTTTTAAACTGATATGGAATATTTAAGTCTGGCAGTGCTTGTTCTTTTGAATAACTTTGTATACATTAATCAATCTTTTTGGCATCTAAAGTCTATTATATGTTGACTGCTATTTTTTTTTTCTATTGATCTAAGAGAATGCACTCAGACTAGATGCCAATTATAAACAGAAAAGATTTTTTGCTTTCCCTTTACTGACATAAGTTTCCAGGTATGCATCCTGCATAACAATAAAAACTGGAATCTATATTATGGTAAAAACTTTCTGAAGGACTTGGACAGGATATGGCCTGGAGCAAAGAGCAGATGAGTCATGGAGCTCTGAGGTCTGAGGAAAGAGCTTGTGTTGTGTTGCCCTTTTACAGAGCATTGGCTCCCAATGAAACATGACCTTTCTCTCTCTCTTGCCAGTGCAGAGAAAAATGCATCAGCACATAGCAGATGGACAGTGATACAGAAAATATGTATTAGTGTTAAATCAAGCTGGCCAGGTGTTCTCAGGGGTGAAATCAAGCAACCTCAAATCACCAAATATACTGTATTGCATGTCCAACACACATGTAATAGCATTTTCATGCTAACACTCTCACTCTTGGCGCTCCAATTCAGATTTAATTACTTCTGCCAATCAAAGATGGATGCTTTGAGAGAGTATCTAATTCCTATAGGTCATACCACTTTATCTCCATTCTGCCAGAACACAATTATTGTAGTATTCTATACATAAAGTCAAGGTCAAATAATGAAAGCCAATTGTATATTACAGGCATCACCCTAAAAAACTAATAACATCCAGATAAGACTTAAGCCAGTAAGGTTGCAAATGTCCGTCCTATCTAGTTAAAGCTAAGATCTTGATTATTAGTGTCACTAACCCTAACCCAGAGGTAAGCCACCCGGACCTCAGAAGTCACAAGGACTCACGGTTGGGCTACACCAAAGGATGGTTGGGCACTTCAGCAAATAGAGTTTACGCCACATTAAAATCCGAACTAGCAAAAGCCAGCACAAACCACTCTACCACTCTTAAGCAGCCAACGAGGACTCTTCTACACAAGTGAGTGACATGTGATCAAGAAAATACGCCACGCCCCGGGTCTGGCTTGAAGGTGAGCTTGCAACTCTGATCGTGCACCAGATTAACACACTATGCTGATGACACACCTGTTTAAGCTTGTTATGCACACTACACTGTTGCACCAGTTTAAGCTCACTGCGCATCTAAAAGAGTAAGGACAAAGTGCTGCACTGTCACCTGCTCAAGCTCTGCATCTGGGACCTGTGTGCCACTTTGAGCACCACCAACCCATCTGATGGAGGCCACGGTGTAGAGGCGGCCAAACAAAACAGTCAGTCATCGCACTTGTTCAAGCTCGAAGCACCAAGGCAGGTTGACTGCCTGCCACCGATCGACATGCTAGAGCTCATGGCACAAGGGCAGTTGGACGTTTTTGCTGGGAAGACGGGTGATGCCAGGCAGCATTGCTAAATGCCCCCATTTAAGTGCGGTAAGGAACGATGTTATGTGAAGACCTGAATGAGCCTGCCTGTCTGCCCGCAACCCAGCGATGAGAGACTGGTGTGATTATGGCCGCTCTGTCGAAGGGCCGACAGGAACCGCTGCCTACATCACCGCACTCTGCCTCTCTGTCACTGCACATGTTCGGCAGCCGAGTGCCTGGCCCTCTTTTCCTTCCTCTCTCCTCAGTTCCCTTTACCCTAAGACCTCGCCTCGTGTTTTTGGAGCCGCTCATGTGTCAATTAGGTAATATTGAATAAATATTTAAAATTAGATTGTTACTTTATTTTCCATCTTAATCTAACATTTATCTTACAATGTAGAAAACACTTTTCCTTTTTTTTTTTCAGTGATAAATAATGATGTGTTGAAAGCTTATCCCACAGCCATCTGTAGCTGGTAGCCTAGAGGGCAGATTCTCTCTGGGAAGGAAGTGAGTGCATACTCGCGCTCCCACATCAACGGTAGCAACACCAGCTACATCATGGGCATCGCAGAGCTCGCATAAACAGAAGGGGTGGATAGCACTTTCCTCCAAGTTTGTTACACCACTTCATAAGGATATGCGTACATTAGTTCAAAAACATACATCGGAGGACGCGTGTGTTAGCCTACACACTCCCTGTTGGTAGCTGTCACTAATAGCAGTGTGCCCTAATAAGACCAGTTGGAACTGGACATCAATAATCAGGAGCAAATAAAAAGGAAAAGATTGTCATTGAACAAGAATTTCAGTTACTTTAAAAGCTGTGAATAATAATGATTGACTTTTGCTAGCAGCTTCATTTTCAATGTCCCACAGTTGTGTTCACAAGCCATTGTAAGTAATCATCCAGTGAGAGAGACAGAGAGAGAGAGAGAGAGAGAGAGAGATGCAATGAACATGAGCAGTTTCCATCCCTTTGAAGCACCACTATCGATGGATCTTGCTCATTGTGACTCGTGCTATAGTTGCCTTGACAGCAGTGCCAGATGTTTCCAACATTATGCTTTGCCTTGAGTGAAAAATAACTATAAGCGTAAGTTAGTAAAATATTTGACCCTATATAAAAGCACCTGAGTGGCGAATTCCTTCATTCTCAGTCTGTAAACAGTCTCATGGTGCAGGAAAGTATCTATCAAACGCTCAGTGCCTGGCTTCCCACTGGCTCTCATTACCACCCACACAGCTCCACATGAACGAATGCTCCTTATTTGCCTGACATGTACGAAAATGATTGTTACTAATTATCCACTTGAAATACAAATGATTGTGATGTATAGTCATGTCATGCATAGCTTTCAGCATAGATTTCATCAGGTTATCACAAAAAAAAAAAAAAAAGAGAAAAAATAAATGTCTCCAGCGCAACACTGCTGTCATCCTCTGGGATGTTTTTAGCAGCTGTGGTTTACACATACAGTACTTGTAATAATATTCTTGATGGTAAAACGAAAAGCTTC